>JAPKLX010000068.1:328866-396444 GCA_026898415.1 Leonotis leonurus | reverse complement strand
CCATGGTTTTGGGTTAAGTTAGGGCTCCCTATCTTATATGCCTAACAGGGGGTGTTAGAATGTATATTTCGTATTGTTTCATTTGGGTTTCTATTTACCTTATTTAGTTTGTATTAGACTGTATATATGTGTGCAATCTTTTCATTGATTAAATACTTTTCAGCCCCACTTTGTGATGTTATAATATTAAGATAACACATACAAAAGTTGCTCAACCTATAAAAGATATAGTAACTAGAAATAGGGACCACATATTGGAAACCAATATTTTCTTCTCTAATAGTCTATGTTAAACAGCCAGAAGGATGACAGAATAAACATATTAACATAGTAAGCTGGTCACTCATGAAAGAAATCAAAGATCCCAACCGACTTGGAAAATACTGCTTGTAGACATGATGCAAATATGTCCAATAATCTAATAATAAGTAAGCTACGAATTAAGTTTACCTACTGCTTTGGAAAAAGGCATATTTTGAACCCTACTATATCCTAATGAATAACTACTTTTCTTAGCACATTGTGTCCAAAATCTTAGTCAAGGAAAGGATTCAGCTGCTGAGCATATACTCAATTTATTTAATATATGAATCATAGTTGAGAGGCAGGTTAACCACCCAAAACATGTGCAGAACAATGAACCAATGATGCAAAATCATAATAAGTAAAACATATATCCAAGTGTGACCTAATTAAGCTACTGGCAGAAATAAGTTCAAGCAGTAGTAATTTGAAATGTAACCTTCAAGCCTCTCTTTCCACACAGCACTCTTTAGTTGAGTAATTGTGTCTGCTTGAATAAGGGATCCTAATCTGCTCTCAATCTCTTCCAAACTCATTTCACTCGGCTGTAACAAAAGGAAAGTGGATCAGTCAATCAAACAAATGTCATCTTGGAGTCCCTAATCTATTTAGTCTTCACACAACAGGAAGCATGAGAAATATAAATCAGCTCAGACCTCAACATCTTCATGCTCCACAGGCTTAGAAACTTTTGTTTGTCCTCCAGCATCACCTTTCTTATTGGTACCAGATTTTCCTGATGTGACTTTCTTAGTGGCAGCTGGCTAAAAAGCGATAAGCATACAACAGCATAAATGGATGAGTCAGCAGCGATCAACTGTATGTGTACTTGGAAGTAGCTAGATGTTTTGAATAGGTTCCTAGTTATACAATATTGCTCTTACAGCTGTATTAATAGGCTTCTTTCCACTAAGCATGCTAGCTGCTGATCTTCTAACAAATGACGAATCAGAGGCCTGCATAAAGGAACACAAAGCAGAACATGGTTAACATAAAAGCAACACATAACAGCATGCTTCATAATAAAGGTAGTTTCTTGCTATGTCAATTTCCATTTCTGGCACAAATTGCTTTCAGCAATAATTTTCAGGAGATAGTGATGAAGTGTACTTAAAGATACACTCATTGAAGGACTAATTGATCCACTATACACAATTAATAAAGAGCGTGTCCCTAATCGAAAGCTCCTTATCAAGCAACAGATTATATTGTTAATAAATAGTCAGTGTTACTAGCTACCTATAAAGCAAAAGAAATCACAAACATTTAGACCATAAAGTTTTGTTTCAAACTCTATATGTTAGGCTTTGATGAATAAGGTACCCAATCAATCACTTTAATTGTATTCCTCTGTGGTCATAATAATAACAAGAAAAAATAAATAATTTAAGAAGAACGTGTACTAACCTCTGCGGTCATAACTCCTGCAGAAGACTGAGCCAGAGCTGAAAGTATTGTAATAACAGATTGGTTAGAAACATTCCAATAAGAAAGATCAGGAATAGTGGTTCAGTTTTCTGGTAAATAACAAAAATCAGATTCCAAACCTAAGTTCGAAAGAGTAGAAGGATCCCCTGACGAGCCCCCGATCATATCAGATAATTTCTTTTTTCTGACATCATCCAGCTTTTCCAGAGACTTCTCCAAAGGTCTCATACCAACCATCTAAATAATAGAAATGTTGAAATACTAGATTACCACAGAAAAAAAAATGTTATCACGATTGGCAGACGAGATGAAAGATCTTGACATTATTACCTTAGCTATAGCAGCCAAAGCTGAGAAAGCTGCATCCCTCACATCAGGAGTTCCATCATTAAGGGACTGCAGAATACATGCATATCAATGAAGAGCATGACACAATAAAATTGATAATTGTCCGACATATAACATACATGAATTTGAAGAATTAAGTAGTAATAATTATACAACTACACAAAATTGAGGATGAAAAAAGACATTTTATTCACAATAAGTCAATAACTAATTAATGACATGTTTGTTCTGTGAAATATGAAGATAATTTCCACCAATAATGCAATATCTGAACCATGGGAATCAGTCATATGGTTGAGTCACCATCATGTCAGAAGCAAGACGTAATTGATTGAGAAAGATATAAACCAGTGTAAAGCTTCATTTCCTATAGAAACACATTATGCTACTAGGTGACCAACATTTTTTATCAAAACTGTGTTAGAGAAGGATTAAAACCAATATAATACATTGTGCAACTAACTAACCTCCATGCATATGGGGACATATTCCTTGTGCACTTTAAGTATAGCAGCTTTGTTACTTGTTTCAATGCAAAATGTAACCCAGCTCAATGTCAACGACCTTACAAGAGGAACTTTATTTTTCACTGCCACTTTTACATCTGCAGGAAAACTACTAATCAGTAATAATTTGAGCCCGTAGAAAGACCTAGCTCATCACACATGCAAACAAAAAAATAATGCCTCTTCTTTTGTATTTTGAAAAGCCATCATATAATTGGTCCTTGCAACAAATAGGCAAGCAGTATTAGACAATTTCATAGCTATTTGGTGAAATATTTCAGAGCACTTGACTGAAACTTTCAGAGATGACATCTTAATCCTTGTGAACTAGAAAACCAGTAAACACAAAAACACTGAATTGATTTCGCGTGTGCACCTTAATACAACAAAAGGAGACTTGTAAATCATAGTCAATGGATCAAGGCAGAAAATTGGAATTTGCAGAAGTATAAGGACATAATGTCCTCAAGAATAGAAGCAAACACATTGATGAGAGACTGAAAGAGCTGTGTTAGAACAATCATAAGACAGGAAACGGGAAGAAAGGCAAAAGAAAATGAGGAACAGAAGTGTTTGGAAAAGAAACTAGACTTGAAACAAGAAGTGTTCAAAAGTAATCACTAATGTAGACAGAATAGAATAAAATTGCAGTTCATAATTAATATAATTATAGATCGTGCCTTCAACAATGTCAGTTAGAGTTAAGCATCCCGATTTATGCATTGCCTGAAGAGTTTGGCTAAGGGCCTCAGTCGAAGTAGGCTTCTTCTCCTTCAATTTCTCCTACACATCATCAAAGATCATGTGCGTGTTAAAAATCAAAACCCACTGATGCAATTTAAAAAGGTTAAAGAGAGTAGCTGCATGTAAATTCTAGTGAACAGTCATAGCACTCAGTGCTATTGACTAAATGCCCAGTTCCCACTGGGCCACTGCACAAGGACAGAATCGCAAAAGAAAAGGATGACACAATTAGTAATAGTATAATCACAATCAACCCCTCGAAAAAAAAATTCAAATATCTCCGCATAATACATAGTATAATAAAATTTTCCTTGGGCACTATTGCAGCAGCAATTTCATAGAAAATAAGATGAAGCATTGCACTGGACTAACCAGTAATACAGGCAATAAGAAGCGACAGCTGGATGAGAAATGAGTTCTCAGACCCCTAGCAAGATTTCCCAAAGCTTGTATCGCTTCAACTGCAACAGCAATGTTTACATCTGTGATAAGCTGCAATGTTCAAAATGTTATGCAGGCAACAACAATTAAACAAGCAAGATATCAACTCCAACAATACAATCTGCATGAAGTCCAAAAATCTGAATACTGTTCGTGCTCATGGAAAATCATGCACACCTTTTTTAATGTTCGACAAACTTCTGAAAAATCTCCAGGAGCAATCCTTTTGGTAGATGCAAGTTTGGTTAATTCAGCAACAGCCTCTTTCCTCTCAGACCATTTTGTAGCTTTCTGAAACACATAACAAATTAATATGAATAGGAGGCTATCATAAATAATTTTGTGAACATCGTTCTAATATAAATGACGAAGAGAAGGTAACTTACCACTCCTTCCCAAAATCCAGACTTCTCCAAAGGCGTCAATATATCAACTGGGTCAACAAGTTCATACTCATCTATCTCCTGAGGAGCTGAAGAGGAAGATATCTAATTATCTTAGACGAGGAAAAGAGCGATAAAACTAAGCCACAAAAGTAAACGACAGGAAGATATAATAGCAATCATCATTTCCAATGCCAGATTCAATATATTCTAGATTAATGTGCTTGGTCCAGAAACGTTGTAAACAATAGATGATAAGTCAAGAGTCTAGGCTTCTAGCAAGTACCACCTAATTGGGTTCAAGCCATCCCTAGGTTCCTAGTGCCTAATCTAGATTTATGCAGGGCTTAGGCGTACAGACTCAGGATAACACAGAGGCAGCACGGTGTGCCTAGATCTCAGACTAGTTGAGGATTTTACAAATTTGGCCCAGAAACGCCGTACAAGTAAAGAACACTAGTTCACACAAACATACCATCAGCTGCAGTTTCTTCAGTGGGCACAGAACCCAGAGCCTCTGAAACAGCTTCTGGTTCGGGCTCCTTGTCCTGCTCAGACCTGAAAATTAAAGAAAATGCTACATAAAATGATCTCAATCATAAGAAAAATCATTTTTCTAAGCTGAATTTGTAACAAACACCAACAGCTTAGTTAGAAAAATCACAAATATAAAACCAGATATGATCAACAGCCACAACTCAGTCATGCTCATTGCAGAATAACTGGATAAGAATACAAAATTAAACACCTATTTTGGCCAGAAGACAAAATTGCTGTATAATACTACGATATCATATGTCAGACTAGACAATTGAAAGTGAAGCATCTAATAGATTTTCAACAACTAGAACAATTACTATAAAGTATCAGATTACGTAAAGGTTCTCAAATACTGCTGTCAGAGTGATCCTCACCAATACGCAAAGTAATTCTTTAGAAAACAAATAAAAATTTGTCTACATCAATATAGGGAACACCACATGATCAATAGATAAATACAAACAAATATCATGGACAGGAGAAAGAGAAAGTACCAATACAGCAATAGCTCAGTAGAATTAAGACACATACACACAGAGAGAGAATCACCTGATTTTGCGTGTAGGTTTTGCAGTTCCAGTGACATTACCAAGCTCTGCCTCCAACTCTTTTTTCTTAATTATAACAGAACAAAATAGAATGACAACATATAAAGCAGAAATGCAGGAAAGAAGATCTAATACAAATCTGAAATTAAAGTACCATTGTATCTCGCATCTTTTCAAATAATATTGACTTGACAGGATCCTTTCCTATCCAACGACAAAGCTCGAGAGTCAAGCCTTTCGAAGAAGCACGAACGTTTTGATCTTGATGGTCAAAAAGTTCAGGAAGCATCTTCAATATTCTTTTTGGTGGTATTATCTTTGACCCAAATTCACTGATTCAGTATGCACACAAATGTCATTGTAATACAGGGTGAATAAATAGAGATGACTTGAAAATAAAAAAATTCCCCACCTTAATGCCTGAAACATGACATCAATTGCAGGGACAACAGCTTTGGCAACTTTATTTTTAATTGCTTTCTCCATAGCATCCTACAAAGCAAACATTGTTGCACCGATTAGGACTATTCAATAACAACTGCACCATCTAAATACAATGTACACGCTACAAATGATAATCTTAGATTCATTGAAGGCAGTTTGGCATTTGTTTTGGAAAAGACTACGGAAACAAAGTCTAACTATTAGTTAGCTTATTAAAGAAGATCCCATCTTGAAGAAGAAAGAAAAAGATGCATTAGTCTTATAAGACTACCAAATAAATAAGCATCATGGCTAACAAATACCTAGTTCTTGGTGCAATTTATCGTATAAATGACAATATGTGCCTAAAGATGAACATATATCCTAATATATCCCCTGCTGCCTAGTAATATTAGTTGCATATCTATCCCATCTAAACAGACAAGGTGGCATGCAATGTGATCTATAAACTGATGATCTGAGTGCAAAAGATATTCTTTGGTATTAATCTACCTACAAGAAAAACAGCACAAGTAACTCAAGCTCGATGGCTATTAATTTGACAATTACCAGGAAAGCTTCAACAGCCTCCAACTCTACCCAAAGCATAAATGATATCTGTGCCTTCTCAACCGTTTTAGGCCTTCCAGTCAGACATTTTGCCACAATGGCATCGCATATCTCTTTCGCGTATCTACAATAAAAACAATGCCAGAAACAACTTAATGGGTAGCACAACAAGCAGTATCAAATATTTCAGAAAATTGATACTAAATTGCTTCAAAAGCAGCTCTCCACCAATCCACCTTCCAGCATCAGCATCTGCAGCTTTCAAAAAAGCAATGAGGGCATCCAGAGCCTTCTCCTGCACCGGCGCATTTGCATCGGCCACGGCCTTCTTAAAAAAATGACCTAACCAAAAACGCCATGATTATGAAAAACTATGGCAATTCAAAACCACCATGATCCCACCCACACTAAAACTTGCACATTCACCTTAGATCACAAGAAACTAGATCTATCCTGAGAAACAAACAAACTCTCACCAAATTCACGCAGGCGCGGGTCTTTGGGATCCGTGATGCTGTCGCAAACGGCCGCCAAATCGATATTAGCGTCATTCCGCACTTTCCAATTCTTGTGCGTCAAGCGATCCTCCAAGGGCAATTTCTTTGCCTCCTTCAACAACTTTTCATCCTCCGACATTTCCTACACCTTTTCCCCAAATCTGGTGATAATAATGTACTGACTGAGGACGCCGTCGGAATCTCCGGCGGTTAAATTATTGACTCAACCGAGCGCCGACGAGTATCGAATTAGAGGGTCGAGTGTGGGGGGAGGGTGGGTGAGCACCGATAAATAAATGTACTAGAGAGGAGAGGAGTATATATTTTCTCTCTCATTCAAAAAGAAAAACACGAAGAAAGAACAAAAGAGATGAGAGAGACAGAGAGAGAGAGGGGGTAATTTGATGTTTTACGTTGCGGAAGAAGGGAGGCCCGTTTTTGAACATATGACCGCGTGGCATCGACGAGCGAATGATGATCGTATACGTGGCGGATGTAGGCAGTTGGAAGGCAAACGGTCTTAAAAGCGCGTGTGGGAGAGTGATGCCATATGTTGTGGTTGAGCGGCGTAATTTGAAGGGGACTGGAGCGGGGCCTAGTGTATGCGTATGTGTATGTGTGTGTGCTCGTCAAGTCAAATATTTGGAATTCAAATTGTTTAAGTAGAGTGGGCGGTGGTGCTGTTAGAAGTTAGTTATTCCCTGCGGAAGGATGCATTTATATGCATGCTACAATCGCCACACTAGTAGACTTTTCTTTTCATATTATGATTTCATTTTTTATTGTTTTGCCGGCAGTTCAAATTCTCAATAATTAAACCGTTAAATATTCTGTCTAGTATTTATGGTTTTGGTTTGATTAAAAAAATCAAGTTTAAAATAGTGGAACGGATAGTCTAATGAGTATTTGTTGGTTGATAAATAAATAATTTTTGAATGGGATAAAATGAAATACATATATAATTTTTGTTGGTTGATAAATAATTGACATAATTTAAGTATTAATTAGGTTATAATGTATAACTACACTATCGTCCCTATGAATAAAAAAATATATTAAAATTATTCATCTTCAACAATTATCAATTCATTGATCCAAATTTATAATTTTGGACATGGATCCACAGAGAAAATTATGGGAAACACCACAAACATGTGCTTATACAAGATAAATGTATAGCAAACATTATAACAAACTACAACAAGATTGTATTTGAAGATCTCAGCAAATTTAACAAATCTAGAAAATCCAAATTCAAAATAACATGAATTTCATATTCTTGTTGAGTTTTTCAATAGGGAATTTTGAATAACAAAAATTAAAATTTAACAAATCGAACAAATCCAACAAAGAGTCACTCTGAGCTTGAAGCTACAATGTTACGCATCAAATATTTTCGATAAGAAATTTGCAGATGTAATAATGGCGAAGCTCGGAATGGCCATGAAGCTCTTTGATAGCGCAATTTCCTTATAGCAAAGTTTGCAGCTATGGAAGCAGGGCAACCATGAAAGCAAAGTTTGAGTTCCAAGTTGCAGTTGTTGTCGGAGCTGAAGAGGAGGTTCATGAAGAATCACATTGACTCGTCAATTGATATACAATTAGGGGCAAAGTTGGAAATTATTATGTACTTTGATATGTGAAAATTATGGTTTAAATTTAACATATTCTCAGGTTGTTTAGTCCATTTTCGGTCTCGTTTCTCTCGTATTTTTTGTCCTTAATATCTTATTTTTAATTGCTTCTCATACTCTTTGTTCTAGTTGCAAGGCGAAGTCAAAGGAGATACCAAATAAGATCAACATGCTCAAGTTGCTGCTTCCGCTCAACGACATCGTGGAGGTCGGCCACTACGCAGAGACTGAATTTGTGTGGATAAAGAAGAAGAAGAGCAAGACGCATTACTTCTGTGCCATAGGCCGTAGTGTCTGGTACAACATCGAGGTCACAACCTTCATCTTCGATCGCTGGATGAAGCGCCTCACGGGCTTCATTCTATCTTCTCATCGCCACTCTCCTATCCAAGCTCCCCACCTGGATATGGCCATTTCCGGCGGCGAATACGGCTCCCGCAACGGCCATCTCTCATGCCTGACGGTTCGCATTGCGCCTTTCATATGTTTGCATCATCAGAGTTCATATATGCACTTAAACACTTAAGTTTTTGCATTGTTTATACATTGTAAAATATTATTGCAGAATTTAATGTTGTTGCACCATTTACGTTGCACCACATATACACGTGGATTGCATTGTCATATACGTGTAAATTGCATCAATAAATATAACGTAATGCATTGTCATATACACGATGGAGTGATTTCCGATTGCGGTTCCCAATTAAAATTCTCATAATTCGAAATTAGGGAAAAAATTTCAAATATTTTTGAAAGATTATGGTATTCCATAAATTTCTCCAACTACCAAAATTAAATGGCAGTACAATATACATGTCTAATGCAAATTATGTATCTATACAGTGCAACACTACGTATATGCCTAATGCAACTTACGTTACCATATAGTGCAACAATAAACTATTAGCGGTTTCTCTCTCCTTATTGACAGTTCTGAAATTAATGGATTTAAATTAATTTGAATATTATGAAAGAAACTGCCAACTATAATATGGATGCATTTACCCCTGTTGCATTGTGAAAACACAATGCAACACGCCAATAAGCCTAAATTGCGAAAATTAAGGAATAAATCACATCCATTGGATCTAATGTAATAAACGAACCAGATCTCTTCCTATTTCCTACCAAAAATCCTCTTTTTACCTGAAACCACCCCTATATATATATAAGGGATAGATTCATGTAGCTTACGTGATAACTTTATTTTGTTTCATATACTGGATCATGGTTTTATAACAAATCTATTTTTTTTAAAATCATGCTTTATATATATATATATATATATATATTAAATTATGTTTTATTCAATAACAATTATAATCGATCCAAATCAATTCTTAATTTTTAAATTATACTTAATTCTCATATAAATATATATTGTTGTGGTTAATATCGAGAAGTGTTGTGATTAATTCGTATATCAATATTAGTTCTCAATCTTAATGATATTTCCTTCTATAGGAAAACACTTACTCCCTCCGTCTAGACATGCTTCCGGTTCAAGGACCGGCGGTTTCGGGCCTCAAACCGTCGGTCCTCGGTTCCCAAACCATTGAACCGTAACCGGCCCGGCAGGCATGCTTCTCGGTTCCGGTCCGAGACTGCAAACAGGCGGTTCAGGTCAGTTTTAACCGCCGATTTTTAACATTTTTCCTTTTTTTTTAATACTTGTAATTTTAATTTTTGGGTACATTTTGTTGTAAATATATATTGTAATATACATGTATTAATGCAATATAAACACAAACAAATTAAGTATTCCTTGAAATTGCATTAATAATGTTGAAATTTACAAATTTACAATCTAAAAAAAATAAAAATTCATTGATTGAAATTGAAAATTACAATTAACTTGATGAATGAATACTTCATTCTTCATACTTGTAGTTTACAACTTTACATAGTAGAAGAAAAAAATAATAATAATAAGGACTTGAGCTCAATTTTATGATTAAAATCGAGTTGCCTACGTATCGTCGTAGAGGAATCAAAGTCCACGTAGTTCTCTTACCTTAATGTCGTGGCATTCTAGCTTTCGCTCGCCCCCGATGCATCCGACTCGGTGAAGAGTTCATTTGGGCTCTCGTCTCCATCATCATCCCAATTATTTTCTTATTCTCTAAGGTCGGCCATTGACCAATCATCAAGCAACATAGTAGCTTCAATGTTTCTTGGCTTCATGTTTGATCCCCTTTGATCCAACACAAGGCCTCCAATGCTAAATGCTTGCTCGACCGAGACGGTGGATGCCGGGACGGAAAACAACTCCTTCGCCATAAATGAGAGTATTGGGTACTCCGATCTCATTGACCACCACTTTAGCACATCGATTTGTGGAGCACTATCTTCAACACCAAAAATATGTCGAGAACCCAAATACATATCCAATTCACTATTTCCTTGACCTATAGGTATACTATGTGATCTATCTTGATACATGTTACTTAATTGTTGAACTAAGGGATCTAATGAATTTAAATCAAGTGGTATGTATGAAGAGGTATTAGTACTATATCTAGGAGGTTCATTTTTGTTAAGATTATGACCATGAATCATCCTATATTCGGCGAAAAGAGATCTTAATGTTCTTTCTAAATCATCTTTTACTTGGCTTACATTAGGAAGATCAAAGTGAACATCCTCTCCATCAATTTGAATATTTAAAAAATCCATTTGTCTAAAAGCTCCATAATAAATATCTAACATTTGACAAACACCATCATATTTCCATTTAGGATCTAAGCACTTAGCTACTAAGAAAACATCGGGAATGTAGATAAAATATTTAAGCCATTTTTGAACCATAAAATAAATCACACCTTGCAAGTTTGTTTGAGCAAAACAAGTTTTAAAACTAAGAGCAATATACATGCAATGTTCTAAAACACAAACGGAAGTACAATAATAGACACCCGATAATTGTTTAGTAGCAATATTAAACACCTTCAATAAACCATATAAATCCATGCATTGGTCCCAATGAGAAGACAATAAAGTTAATTGAGTTGTTGCAAATTCTTTCCTAAAAAAATCACATAAATGTTTTTTATACTCTAAAGTACTATTAAGCAAGTCATAAGTTGAATTCCATCTATGTGATACATCTCTAACAAAACCCCTATGTTGAATAGATTTTTGTCTACAATATTTTTACCATTTCTTTGCTAAAGATATATTTTTGCCCAACATGTTCACGGCTTTTCTAATCGGTAAAATTGTATGATTAAAAATTTCAAGTGCATCTTAAACACATAAATTTAGAATATGACATATGCATCTACTATGAAAATATTTACCGGCAAAATTGGGTTCACATGCTTCTATAAGTTGAGGAATGCTAGCGGTGTTAGCCGATGCATTATCAAAACCAATCGAAAACACTTTATTAATCAAATAAAATTCATTTAGAACGGTAACAATTATTAAAGCAATATTACTAGCCGTGTGTGGCTCATCAAACTCCCTAAATGCAATCAAACGTTTTTGTAACATCCATTTAGCATCAATCCAATGACAAGTAATTCCCATATAATTATTCTTATGATAAGCATCGGTCCAAATATCGGCACAAATAGAAACTTTGTGATCTAAATTAGTAAAATATTTCATTAAGTGAACCTTTTTATCAAAAACTTGTCTCCTAATTCGCCTAAGCATGTTAGTTCTACCAATTTTTTTTAGCTTGAGCAGCAAATGCAGATTGGACAGTTATTTCATACGTTTTTTTATCGGCAAAATTGAAAGGTCTTTTTTCCATAGCACAATACCTAGCCATAATATCTTCGTCATTGTTTTGATCATATTTAAATAAAGAAGACGTACCCGTCGTCGTCGAATGTGTTGTTGCTCCACGAATTTGAGTTTGAGATGATGTCATCCCGTATTCTCCCGGATGATAGTTCTCCATGTGGCGCTTCAAAGTGTCGTAGCCTCCTCCGTGATTCCACTTGTAACTAGAAGTTCAATAGTTGCAATACGCCGTGTATTTCGGTTTGCCATCATCCTTTTCGCCTTTGGTTAAGGCTCTATGGACCTTCTTGAAATGCACCGTGAAGATATCCAAGTGTAGAGTTCGTGTGCTTGGTGGTGGTGGTGCTTGGACTTCTTCCCCCTCTTCTTCTTCTTCATCGTCGTCGTCGTCTCCAACGTTGGATGCTCGATTAACCTTCTCGGAGAACATTTGTGATTCTATTCTACGAATTTCAGCCTCGTATGCTCGTTGCTCTTGTGTTTCGAGCTCCCCGGCATACTTTCTAGAGATTTCTTCCGCCGCTAAAGCTCGAGCTTGTTTCAATCCGACCCGAGCTCTTCCTCCTCTTGTATTTTGAGTACGTGTATCGTCATCTTGGTTTGCGGCGGTGGTCTTCCCCTTTCCCTTGTCGGCACGAGATGAAGACATGATGATAATGGAGAGTGAGTGTGAAGATTGAGATATTGAAATTGAGAGAGTGGAGTGTAGATGGAGAGATGGAGTGGAGATGGAGAGTGAAGAGATGGATTGGAGTGGAGATGGGGTGTAGAATGTAGATGGAGATTGAGATAATGAGATTAAGATTGAGATTGAGAGCTTGAGTTGAGAATTGAGAGTGGAGATGGAGTATGATAATGATGATGAATTTATAAGAAAAGGGGAAGAGAAGAGGAATGGGGGAGGGAGAAGGTGGAAGGAAAGCCAAAAAAAACAAGAGCCAATGGCTCTATTTTTAGCCGTTTGAACCAGCGGGCCTCAACGGTCACCTTGAACCGCGATTACGGTTTGCTACATGCTTGAACTGTAACCGGCCCGACTTCACACGGTCCCGGTCCGGGCCCTGAACCGTTGACTCCCGGGCCGATTCTGGTCCAGGCCTGCCGGGCCCGGGAGAATGGGCATGTCTACTTCCGTCCATCAAAATGGCTTACGGTTTGACTTGACATGAATTTTAATAATGTATTTTGAATTTAATGATAAAGTGTAGTTAGTGAAGTTTGAGTCTCATTTGATATAATGTATTAAATTGAGTTGTGTGTAGTGAGTGAAGTTTGAGTAAATATTATTTTTAATTAAGTTATGAGTTTTGATTGTGGTGAGTCCACTTACCATAAAAGGAAACTTTGAAATGTAAATCATTTTTATGAACGTTTGTAAATGACAAAATATAAATCATTTGTGTGGACGGAAGAAGTAATAAAATCAATAAATAAAAAGTAAATATTTTTATTTGTTAAAAATTAAGTCTTCAATTTTATGTTAAAATTAGATTCCTCGTGCTCCACTGTCCCTAGACTTAGTTAATGATAAGTAAAAAAAAAAGTGTCCCCCTACAAAATGATGTAATATTAGAAAACTAATTTAGAAGAAATCCAAAAAATAGGAGTTTAGCGTCACCAAATAAAAACTATATATATATATGTTCAAGTCTATTATTATATTATTATATAAAAGTAGAATCGCTCACTTACTTTTTTTCTCTCAAACTATGATTTTTTACTTCCATTTTCGTATGTCCCACTGCAAAAATTATTTATTTTTATGATATTCTATCGCAATACTTTTATTATTTTTAAGAGTATAATTATTACCATTTTATTTTTTTAAATAATTTTACTATTTCCAACAGTGTTATTATTACATTTTGTTTCCTTTATCAAAATAAATTTTAAATTGATAATATCATTGTCATATTAAGTTGATATATTTCTTGTTTATTCATTTCCACCTATAAATTTAGTTGGTTGGAATTGTTTTATTTTTTTCTTTTATTTAATTATAATATTATATGTTCAATATTTCTTGCCGATGTAATTTAAATGAAGTTATCTTATTATTAATTCAAAGTATAATTCAAACACTATTACGAGTAATCTTATGTCTTCCTAATTATGCTATCATAATAATAATAACTAAATGTAGATTGATAGTTTTTTTTATCGATTAATCTATATTTTTTTAGCACTATGTTTTGTCGAAAAATTAAATCTTTATGTTAATTTTTTTGGAGAAATATTTTATTTTATTTTGCAGCACATATGTGTTAATTTTGATTTTTAATTTGATATGTTAATTCTTAATATTCAATATTAATACAATATAATATGCATATAGAGGATGATTATAATACAATTAATTCTATATGTTAAGTTGCATTATAGATGAATTATAAATTTATATATTTTATTATATTACAAATATAGAGACGATTAAATATATTATTTTAATTTTAAAATTAGTATATAATTAACATATTAAAAATACGAAACAATTAATTTAAACGATCAATTTAACAAAATAAACGTGTCATGTTTAATTTTAGTTAATGCATGATATTAATTAAAATTAATTTCTTCATTATATATATTATTTCATATGATTTAAATATTTTTTTTAATTTTTAAATATTAAAAATAAGATATTATTGTCGCAATACACAGCGCAACGCGCGCGGGTAAATATAGTATCACTACAAAAAAATGAATTTTCTAGTAACGGAACAGTGACAAAATTATTTTCCGTTTCTAAATTTTAATGGATCAACAACGGAATAATTATGGTTTTTTCTAAAAAAAATTAGTGACGGATTTAGTAACGAAAATTTTCGTTATTAAATTTAGTAACGGAATATTCCGTTTCTAACTATTTTTGAGATATTTAAAAATATATTTTATTAATAATTTTATTTTAATATACAATTCCGTTTAAAACCTAAACGCAATTTTACTGCTGGTAACAATTTCCAAACTTTTACAAAAACCCAGTCCCTCCTCCAACGCCGTCACCCCCACCTCCCACGCTGCCACCGCCAGAGCCACTTCTATTGGAGATTTCTATTTAGTAGTTATGAAGAATTTATGAAACATTTTATCTCCTTTATATGAGCATCTTGTTGAGGATGATCTTTTAGGTTTTTCATTGAAAAAATTAAGATTGAATTACTGATAATACTTATTACTTAATAAATTTGTTGTTTTATTAGAGCATCCACAATGAGGGTTTCTCAAAAGAAAGTTTCGGTGACATTTTCGTAAATAAATGAAACTTTTTTGTGTGGGGTCCACAAATATTGGAGAGATTGTGTTGGTAGGTAGCAGTGAGAGTATCTCACTTTGGGACTCCGGAGTCCCTTACTTGTTTTGTTTTTTAGGATATATGTATTTTTTTATTTTGGATATTTGTTATGTATTAAAATTATTAATTTAAATTAATAAATATGTAATTAAATTTTGTTTTATATTTTAATATGTTTTATTGAATTTAAATATTAATTTAAAAAACGAGAAAAAAATATTAAAAAATGAAAATGAAAATTAAAATTACAATAATTAAAAGACAACATTCAAATTGAAATAGAAAGTACAATATATAATTTAAAATCCTAACTTAGAAATAGAAAGTACAATATATAATTTAAATTCTAACTTAGAAATTAAAATACAACATTAGAATTGAAAAGTACGATAATTAAAAAACAACTAAACTAAAAATCAAACCAACTTCTAATTTGAGCACACATCGTGTTGTGTAGCTCGAGTTGCTCGGGGGTCATCCTCGACGTATCATTCAACAAGATCTTGTAATAAACAAGTCTTGTTGTGTCGTACGTGAATGTTGAAATTGCGTTGGAACTTACCTTCAAAGCTTCCAACGCTTCGTTACTAGGTTGCTCGGAGGCAGAAGCTTTACTCTTCCCTTTTCTTTTTGCGGCCTTCGTCCCCATCGGACGTTCTTCGGGTTCGCGTTGGGCGTCGCCTCCTTGGGTTGAGTCGCTCGTGAACCTTTCCCCCATATTGTTTTTGCCCCTTTTGTTGGCGGTGATGCTTGGAACAACACGTTGGAATTTTTACGTGTTTCGCAAAATCTCCCAACAAAGTCGGTATTTGAACTCCGACCTTTTGGTTTGTTTATATTCTGCCAACGCCTTTTGGTAGATGTTGTGGTCGGAGTTGCCGCTTACCCATTGATCGGAGCATCGGTTGTAGATGGCACAAAACTCTCGGGTCGTATTTTGAAACGACACCAATGGCACTTCAATTGTCAGATAGTTCGAGGCTTTGGCTAGTTGCGTTGCCGATTGAAGGAGTCGATGATGCGTTTCCAATAGGTCTCAATCTTTTTGTTGTTGCCGACTATGAGGTCTTGGCTTGTGTCGAGCCAAGTGCGGCAAAGTACGATGTTATCCGCCTCGGTGTAGGCAACATCCACTTTTGTTCGAGCGACACCTTTGGAGAGAGAGAGAGCAAGAGTCTCGTCCGTAGAATCGTCGAAGGAATCATTCAAGTTGATTCCGTTGAATCCTCCGGCTCCCCTAGAGGAAGCACTTGAGAATGTAGGAGATGGTTGGGAAGCGAATTTGGGTGAATACGGAGGAAATGGAAATTATTGGCCCGAATAAGTTGGTCAGGATAAGAAAGAGTAGAGTAGAAAAGAGGGTTGAATTGAGAGGGTGAAAATTGAGAGGAAGAGAAAGGAGAATTTTGGCTTTGATAATTCGGAACTCCGGACGACGAATTGTTCAAACTTTGATTATCGGAGCTTCCACCTTGACTTCGGTATAGAAATCTATTGAATTGCTCATCCATTTTTTTTTGGCTAACTTGTAATAGAAATGGTTGAAGAAAGATGGTTGAAAGATTGAAGAATGGATGAAGATGTGTGAAAATGTGGGATTAAAATAGGGTATTTATAGATGAATTAATGAATATATAAAAAAAAACAAAAATTAAAAAAAAATAGGAGCGCGGGAGGCTGCACCGCGCAGCTCCAGAACCGGGCCAGACGCCCGCGCCCAGAGACGGACGTTGGACCCAGAACCCGGCCGCCCGCATCGCCCACCCACAGCGCTAGGCGCTCCCTTGGGTATCCCGCGTCCCACCTGCCCCCCCCCCCCTCGCCCGGGTCTCCCGCAACCCACCCTGTTGTGGTTGCTCTTAGCTCTTCCTCTTCCGCTTTATTACCTCTCATAATATCTCTTTCTTCCATTTCGATTAGATTTGAGCTTTGATAGAGGAAATAATGGCGCTTCCCAAAGCTAAGGAAATCGTTTCTACTGCTCCCGTCGTTATCTTCAAGTTCTCTCTCTCTCGCTCACTCTCTTCGTGTATTAATAAACGTGTCTTCAGGAATCCCTCTTAAAGAAGTTTCTCGATCACACCGCCTCTTTGATCTTTTATTATGTATTGCATTTATGGTACACTGATAGTCTGATGGTGCAGTTAATTTCTTTTTGGTACTTCCATAATTATTTTGATATACTTTATGGTTCGTATTGTGATCAATGTTATCGATGGCAGATGGTGGGTTGTGGCGGTTTGCCAAAAAACTGCCATACGAATATGGCATGACGTATGGCGGGTTATGGCGGACACTTGAAAAAAATATATAAAATTTAATATATGTGCTCAAAATTAAGAACTTAATCAACAAAAAATAATCTAAAATAACACAAATCATCATATTCAAGTCAAACACACACACCTACATAAACTCATAAATCATAACATAAGTCATATATCCTCTAACACATAAGTTTCAAATATAAATATAAAATGTAGCTAATAATTATTAGTAATCTTCCTCCTCATCAACCCCAACATAATCATCCTCTTTATCTTCATTTTCATCAAATGAAGCAAATCCCTCTTCCTCCTCTCCTTCGGATGCCTCATTATTCTCATCAGATGATGCAAATTCTTCATCATAATCATCTACTTCATGATCATCTTCAAATTCTTCATCATTATCTACCAAAAACCCTCTTGATCTTGAAGTAGTGGGTGTGGATCGTGTGCTTTTCTTCCCCTTGTCTCTAGCAGAACTAACTCCTCCACTTGATGGTTCCTTTCTCTTTCTAGTAGCTCTCCTAGTGTATGTTGTTATCGGCTCTCCAACACCCAAAGCCTCAAACACAGTATTCCAATCAAGTGTATCGTCATCATCAAATACACGATCCTCCTCCTCTTCCATCTCCCCAATCAACCATTCATTGGAATCATCAAACTCGTTGAGTGAAATTGGATCAATTTCATCTCTAGGTTGATGTCTCTCATGCAGTTTTTGGTTATATTAAACATACACCGAGTCATGTAGCTTTTTGTGCTCGAGCCTATTTCTCTTCTTTGAATGGATCTGCCAAATATTATGTATTACACAATAATCGTAATTATATAAAATAACTAACTAGTTATAAACTTAGAATTATATTTACATGCTCGAAAATACTCCAATTACGCTCACAACCCGAAGCACTACACGTTAAGCTTAAAATCCTAATGGCGAGGCGCTACAAATTTGGAGCCGAGTGACCATAATTTGCCCACCATTCAGCTACAAAATGAAATATTTTTTAATAAATAATAAATTAATTATAATTTTAAAATTATATATCTTAATGTATTATCTTCCAAGTTTTGAGTATGTTACCCGGAGCTATTTTCTTCCTTTGTCGTTTGGCAAAGTCAGATCCAAACAAACCCTTCTTCCTTTTATAATCAGTTAATTCCATAAGAATCTTGTCCTGATCATCTTTATAAACGTCCAATGCATTGAAACAATCCATCAGTCACCTCCAAATCAAATTCCAACCGTTGTTGCCTATCATAAAATATCTCCAGATTCAAAAAATATCCGGCTGCGTGTAATGGCTGATGGAGTTGGCTATTCCACCTACGATCAATGATGGTGAACACTTCTTTGTACTTATCTTCTTTCTTTTAGAAAGACTTCTCGATCGTTTCTTTAGCCTTCTCCATTGCTTCATAAATGTTGTTGCTAAGAAGTGGAATATTTGGGAAGGAAAAAAGAAATAAAATTCTGGGAATAATAAAGAATGAAGATTATAGTAGCTATAAAACTTGCAAAATCTATTCTATTAAGGAATATAATAAAATAGAATAAATCTGGAAATATGTTGTAGCCGAGTCGAGGAAAGATCCTCTTTAAGAATGACTTTAAGAATGAAGATAACATTTTTCCAAAATCGAGGCATGGGGACAGTCTTTGTAGCTTCTTTCCTTTTAACTTCCTTGGACAACTTGTTTGCATTCCACTCCTCAGAAATGAACATCTTTCTAATGTTCCCTTTCTCATTGTGGAGCCTTTGCAATGAGAGGAAAGATGTAGCAAACCTTGTAATTGCAGGCCTCACCAATTCCTTGTTGTTGGTAAATCGTCTCAACAAACTCAATATTGCCGAATGGTTGTAAATAAAACCAACTAGACTAATTCCCCTTCGAATTGTCTTCTTTATCAAAGGAATCTTTCCAAAATTTTCAGTTTTTCACTGTAACGATTAATTCTTAAAAGAAGCAAAAAATAATACACACATAATAAGCATATAACAATATAACAAACAACATATATAATACATATACAAAAAAAAAGACATGATATGCTTTCAGAAATTCAGATTTCAGAATATATAAATATATAAAATAATATAATATTAATATGATGATAATATTAATAATTTAATATATATATAATATATTACAGATTATAAATAACACAAAAAATAATAAATATAAATATATATTATGCTGTCAGAAATTCAGAATATATAAATATATAAAATATTATAATATATACAGAAAAATAAAAATAAAAAAAGAATAAAGTATTCAAAATACTTAAGAAAATTGATATGATAATATAATAATGTGATAATACAAAAAATAATAAATAATTAAATATAAATCTATAATATATCTGTCAGAATATACAAATATATAAAATAATATAATTACAGAAAATAAAAATAAAAAAAGTATAAAGTATACAAAAAAATTTATAAAATCTGAATTAAAAAACTTAAAAAACTAGGTTAGAATCTAAAGAATATTAAAAAAAAACAGAAAAAGAAGAAAAAGAAACCTGCGGCCGCCGAAGAGTTGCCGCCACCGGAAAGTTGTTGTGGCTGGTTGTCATCTGCCGGTGGAGAGGTAGGAGGAGGGAGAGTGGGGAGAGAAATAATAAAAGGTAGTAAAAGTGTGAAACCATAATTTTAAGTTAGATAAATAGGGTCAAATGAGCTTTGACCCAGTTATAAAGAATGTGTCCATATGGCGCGCCATGGCAGTGCCACACACCATGGCGGTGGCGGCTGCCATACGGCGCCATGGCAATCCTGCCACGCCACAGCCATGATATGGCAGCACTTCTGAAATTTGCCACCGCCATCCGCCATCTACCATGACGGCTATTTGATAACAATGATTGTGATTATATGTTGAATTTGAACATCTTTTTATATATTTTTGTTGTTGACTATATTATCAATATGATCTAATATAATGATTACTGATTTTGTAGCAATTTAAATTGTAGTAACTAGGTATGAAAAAAAATAGAAAAAAATCTATTGAAATTTTGAAAATTTAGTAAAGAATTGTAACAGAATTTTCCATTTTAAAATACGAGTGCAATATGATAATTTTAAAAAAATTAGTAACGGAATAGTCACGAAATCATTTCGGTGCTAGATAACAACGGAATTATCCGTTACAAATCCGTCTTCAAAGTGCAAGTGCAAAATAGTAATTTTAAAATTTTAGTAACGGAATAGTTACGAAATAATTTCGTTACTACCTAACAACGGCTATTCCGTTTCTAAACTTTTTTCACATTAACACAAAAACCATTTTAGTAACAGAATTTCTGTTACAATTCCGTTTTTAAATACTAACGGAATATATTTCATTGCTAAAATTTTTAGCAACCATCGATATAACTTCGGAATGTATCTGTTACTAAACAAATTTAGTTGCATAATTTTTTGTTTTAATGATGGAATATTCCGTCACTAAATAAATTATTTTTTGTAGTGTATAATAAATGAGATTATATGTCTCACTTTTGTGTCTCACAGTTGATGTACCATAAGTAAATTTATTTATTTTTTTAATTTTAATTTTGTGCATAGTATTAAGATTTCATCTCACCCTAATTATTTTTAAACATTTAATGTCAATTTTAAATAATTTAAAAAGTTGATAAATTAAAAAAATATGGCATATTATATTTTAAATAAATGTTAATTACGATTCATTATATTATACTTCATCCGTCCCACTAAACATGACACACTTTTCTTATTGGCCGGGACGTCCCACTAAGTTTGACACATTCCATAAATAGTAAAAATTATCTCTTAAAAAAGGTGTGGACCCTACCACTTCTATGACTTTTACACACTACTTTATACACTCTCCTTAATAACCGTGCCGGGAAAAAAGGTGTAATGATTAGTGAGACAGAGGGAGTATCATTTTTTAATAATTATTAATTAACATAAAAAATTATTTGTGAAATATGAAATGTAAAACACAGAAATGGAATGGTGAATGATATCCCCAAATATAATAGGGAACTTGGGAAATTTAGGAAGGAAAATATTTAGCGATGTTAGTGTAATTATAGTCTGATAGATTTGGGTTTGGACCATATATATCGAAGTTGTTACACGTTAAATAACTTAATTAGGTTGAACCAACCAACTAGTTAATTACTTAATTGAAATGGACATGTAATAAAAGAATTAAGAATGATCACGGAATGAATTAGCTTAAATTCCTTAATTCATGCACGCGACGCAACTGCAACCTTTTTCTATACCACTGATTGGGATTGGAGGTTGATTATATTATACCAGTCCTTCCTCTTCAAACTGAATTTTTTTTTAAGACGACGAAGTAGTAAATATGAAAATGTTCGTCCGCGGCGGACATACTTAATATAATCGCAACTAATATGATATATCTTATAAATAAATATTATTTCATTCGTTCCATTAAAAATGACTTGTTTTTTTAGTTGTTCTACTAATATCGACTTGTTTCCAAAAATGACAAAAAGTTACTTTTTATAATACGTGGATCCCATTATTTTTTCAACTTTTATATTAATTATTCTACGTGCAAAAAAGAAACAAATCGTTAATAGCAAGACGGAGAGATTAAATTTTTAATAATCTTTTATGAATTCTCACTTAGTTTACTGGTTAAAGTAAAATTTAATATTATTATTTAATATAATAATAATTGAGTAAAATTATAGTGAGTATAGTAACAGGACATGTATACATAATTAATTAGTAATTGAATGCAACAAACTTCAATCCAAAAATAGCATGCAAAAACTTTTTGAAGTTGAAGGCGGCAGCTGAGTTTTATATTCCATTCCAGAAATAGTATATATCAGCTTCATTGTAAATTTCGCCCATATCATATTCATGCATACACACACACACATTCAGATTTAGTATTGCCTTTAATTATATTATAACTCTCTTCCCTCTCTTCTAGACGCCATTTAATTTTATTCAACTTTGACTAACTATGATGTATCATGTATGTAGGATTATTATTATATACATATATACATTTCAATTTTCAACCATTCTTTGATATCGCACATAATCAAAGACTAGCTACTTAGCTAGCTAGCTTGCTAGAATTACTTTCTCGGTTTACGGCCCTCTAAGATTTAAGAAGTGAGCAAATTAAAAATCGATTTAATGTCATTAATTACCAACACCAACTAATTAGATAACGATGAATTTACTTACTAAATCACCCTTAATTAATCAAGTTTCTAAAGTCAGCCACTTGATTTTGATTACATTAATGATTGCAATAAGTGCTCCTAAAGTAATAGAGACCACTACTATTTCAATACTATTTTCCATATCCCAAATATGATTATTGAGTCCCTCACCAACTATTATAGCTATTATTTAGCATACATATGATATACTACAAATCTCAAGAAACGTGCCATAATTGTGTTGTGCACCCGAAATGTCTTGAAAATCTAGTAAAAAGATACTACTACACCTTTTCATTAAGAAAGAGAGAAAAAGACAAATTAAATACGAAATTGGCTTATTTAAATTTGCACCAAGTCTCATTAGATTTTGAAATTCATGGAAACAAACCCCCCTCTCATACAGTCATACTCTTAGACACGCATGCATTTCTTTTTCTAGTTTCTCACAAATATATCCCTATTAATTTATATGTTGGTGTAGGAATCGTTTTTAATATATATATATATATGAGATGATTATAATAAAAATAGATATACTTGTGTTAACTAAAAATAAATTTGAATTATCCATATTTTTCATCAAATGAATATAATTATAATTATATTATACCCTAATCAGAAATAATAACAAATTCCCTTATTTTAGGGATAACATATTTTAAATAGGATATATACCAAAATTATCTTTTAATCTGTATCATTGAGCTAAATAATTTAACAGTCAAGATTTATTTTTAGTTAACTCGTACATAACCATTTTTATTTGATCTCTTTCCTATATATATATATGGGGTGAAGGAATTTTGACCGGGTTTTTAAGTGACAATGACATTTAATTTTAAGATAATTAAATGATCTATGGTCGATCTACATTTCGAGTAGATAACTGTGTTAGATGTATTTTCTCTAAACCAAAGGATTTAATGTGCCTTCAATTGCCATCTTTTTTGTAACTCCTGTAACAGCCATACACTAAAAGAAATTGTAAAACGGCCGACGGAATTCCCGAGGGAATTTGATCCCTCGGTAATAACCGATGGATTAACGATGAATTTTTTATATAAATATTTATTTATATATTAAATAATTATTGCCGACGGATTTAATTTTATTAAATATTTATTTTTCACTTTAAATATTACCGAGGGAAACAATCCGTCAACAATAAAAAATTAATTTATTATAAAATTAAGTAATTATTATTTTATTATAATTAATATTGCCAAGGGATAATTCCCCCGGTAATTAATAATAATTTAATTAAAAATTCAATAATTAATTTATTTAAAAATTAAACACTTTCTTATTTTTTATATAACTACTATATATTTTAATAAATATTTATTTTTTTACTTTATATATTATCGAGGGAAAAATTCCTCGGCAAAAAAAAAAAATATTTATTTAAAAAATAGAATTTATTATTTTATTATAATTAATATTGTCGAGGGATATTCCTGTCGGTAATAAATAATTGATTTAATTGAAAATAAATAATTTATTTATTTAAAAATTAAATAATTTATTATTTTAAAAAAATAATATTTAATTTCATTTAATATTTGTTTTTTTTACTTTAAATATTATCGAGGGAAAAATCCGTCGGCAATAAAATTAATTTATATAAAAATTCATGAATTTATTATTTTATTAAATTTAATATTACCGAGGGATATTTCCGTCGGCAATCAACTTATGTCCCACATCGGAAAAACATACTCCCTCCGTCCACGAAAGTGTTTAACATATTTCCTTTTTAGGCTGTCCACCAAAGTGTTTAACACTTCAAACTTTCCATTTATAGTAACTATTCTATACACACAATCTAATTAAAAATTATAAATCATGTGGGACCCAACCTCCACTAACTCTACTTTTACACTCATTTCACACTCCACTCATTACACCTTTTACACTCCTTACACACTCTACACAAAAGTCAATAATTTTTCTTAAAACCCGTGAAAGTCAAAGTGTTAAACACTTTCCAGGACGGAGGGAGTATTACTTTTCATAAATTAGATTCTATAAATAAGAAGATATAATATTTTGGCTAAAATTAAGTGTAGTATTTTGGGTCTTTTGATTAAGATCCAAGTGTAGTATTTTTTTGTTATGAGTTAATATTTGTACTACATTAATAAATTTGAATTTTCGTATTTTGATAATTTGATAACTGAATTGTCCCCGACATAGTGACAATTGAGAAGAGTACTATCGATTAAGGTTTTAAAACCATCAAATAAAATTGGATTACAATATTTTTGATTTCTTTAAGTATCAATATAATAAATTATTTATAAATAGATTATAAATCCGTGCATAGCACGGGTGCAATACCTAGTTTAAAGTAAAACTTGGATAAAAAATTAAAAAATTAAAAATAATTAATTTGCCGATGGATTCCTGAGGGAAATAATTATTAATTAATATTTAATTCTTTTGTTACCGAGGGATCACCGAGGAAAAATATATTAATTAATATTTAATTCTTTTTTTACCGAGGGATTATTGAGGAAAAATATATTAATTAATATTTAATTTAATTTTTTACCGAGGGATTACCGAGGGAAAATAAAATAATTAAATTAATTATTTCATCATATTACCGACGGATAGCCGACGGAATAATTAAAAATATATAATATAATATTAATTTTTATTGCCGACATATTATTCCCTCGGTAATCTTTATACCGACGAAGGTATTGCCGATGAATGAATTTTATTGGCAATCTCTCGGTATTTTGTATAGCAGACGGATTTTTAATTTTTACCGAGGGATTTTTTCCGTCGGCAATTAACTAAATTTTTCTAGTGATATATATGGCTGCACAACTCTTCTTTTTGTATCTCAAGAAGCCATATTATTGATCTATTACATGTAATTGAATTAAAATATACAACTATATATCTTTTTGTTGACACAAAATGCAAAAAAATATATTTTGCTACTTTTTCGAAAGGAAATTTAAAATTTGGAAATATTGTAAGGAAAATTAATTAAAAGATTGGAATGTGGATGAATCGGGAATAATATTAATCAAATTAAACGACAAATTGGTGGAAACAATGAGAAATTAACAACTAAGGCCCATTTGGTACACTAGATAAGGGTGGTTGGGCAAATTTAATCCAAACTAATCTTCCATTTGGTTGCATTTTTGCTTATCTCAGAGGCCCTCTACTATAAACCTGGCCCGTTGGATATAGATGGTTTGTTATCCAAAGAAAATAGGTAGTATTAAATTAATCCACCTGGAACAGTGAAAAGTCAGAGATCTCCATGTTCAGAGATCTCTTAACTTCCCTAGTTAAAATACTTTTGTGCGCACAGTCCAGGGATCTCACAGTCCAGGGATCTCTTATACCAAATTATTGTAATTTTAATCTCAATCCTTTTCTTGTATACCAAATGCCCATCTTTATAAAAGTTAACAACCCATTTCCCAACACACCATATTATTTTTATCCTATCCAATCCTATGCTGATTGGGCTACTTCTCTCTTCGAATTAAAAATGATAGAGAGTCAGTGGGCATATGCAATATTTAATTTAACTTTGATTTGACTTTTAGTTAGTGAGAAAAGGTTTTTCAACTCATCTCATTAACCTATTAATGCGTGAAATTACGTATATATCATAAATATTAAAGTAGTCTTCGTTTCTTTTTTCATATATGAATTCATCTCTCCTCTGGCACCTACCATTTTCTCTCTTCAACACCAGGAATAGGATAGAATAGGATAAACAATGTTGACTTCAAGGTTATTATTAACATGATTTAATATTCTGATTGAGTTTTGCAATAATTTTATTTCATTATAAACAATTCACACATACATCAAAATTTAGTATTTTGACCATAAAGAGTTCGCGTTTGTTTAGTATTTTGACGTTTTTTTTTATAATAAATAAATTACATTAATATTTAATTACATAGTTGCGTTACCGAGAACTCGAACGTGAGACCTATTATTTTGGGCGTTATCTCACTACGACACGCAGTGCTAGATTAGTCAAGATTAATATAATACAATAGTATATTTTTAAATTGATACCTGATAAAGTAATACTCCATTCGTTCCATTAAAAATAATTTGATCTGACCAAAACTGTGTACTCCCTTTGTCCCACTAAAAATGATTTGGTTTGACCAAAAAATTCTTATAATTTTGATTAAATTAAGTCATTTTTAATGAAACGAAGAGTAACTTTTAAAGATAATGGAGCAATTTAATTTGTCCCCTCCTCAATTGGATGCTTAATGTAAATTAATAATTTCGATAAAAAAAATCCTTATATATATATATGGATCCATCAATATCATCAATTATTATAATCTAAATGGATATCAAGATTCAAATGGGAATTTATGTCCCATTCTCAATGTTTCATAATATATATTTTTTTTATTTTACAAATTTTAGTTTAATTTTATACCTAATATTCATCCTACTCAAATATAATGTATAATTATTTTTTAATATACTTCTTGTCCTTTTTAATTTATAGAAGAGATTTACTCCTCAGGTATCCTTTTGGTTAAAATAACCATTAATTGTTATTATAACAAATTTTTTACTTTTAAAAACTATTAATTATTGCAATGATAAATTTGACTGTGCAACATGAAATTTAAATTGGATTAAATGTGGTAGAATTTACATATTAGTTTTAGACACTTAATTTATACAGTACACTTCATCATTTTATTACAAACGAAAATGATTATCTATTGTCTAATGGTATAACATTTTATATTACACTAATAAAATTGTGACACTTATATAACCTGATTATAATTAATAAGATTTATGATATATAAGAAAAATATATTTTTATATCTTAAATCATTAATAATAGTATATGTCACAATCTAATCTTATAAAGGATATGACACTCTTTGGCAATATAAGATCCAAATTGTCTTGCCATTCATTCTATACAGGAATGTCTCATGTGTGATTATAATTAAATACAGCTTTTACTAGTGTAAAATTTAAATAACATAACATTTTATATGATATACATCTAAGAAATAAAATATTTCATTTGAAGGTAAAGATATTAATGTTGGAAAGTTGAAGTTGTAAGTTTTTCTAGGACACGATGATTAAAATTTGATATACATAACAATTAAAAAGAGAGAAGTTGAGGAAGAAATTAACAGTCCGAGGTGTCTCTAATTAATTATTCAATCTAAGCATTTCTCTATAAATACCATAATCGATAGTTTTATACTGTATAGGAGAACATGGCTTCGTCCATTCCCTCACACCCTCTCACCACCCTCTCCACCACCGCCGCCGCCGCCTCCGCCGCCCATTTCTCTCCTTTCTACCTCAAACAAAAACACATTTCCATTCCCAACCGCCGTTACAACATCTCATGCAAATCCTCAAACCACGAAAATCAAGACCAATCCCCTCAAAAATTCGATAGAAGAGATTTACTCCTCGGCCTCGGCGGGCTGTACGGCGCCACCACCCTCGCGACATCCCCCTTCGCCTTCGCCGCTCCCATCACCGGCCCCGACGTCACCAAATGCGGCCCCGCTGATCTACCGGCAGGAGCCGCCCCGACAAACTGCTGCCCCCCACTAACCGGAGAAATCATAGACTTCCGCTTTCCTCCGGCGCCGTCGAGCCTCCGCGTCCGCCCTGCCGCCCACTTAGCTGACAAGGAGTACGTGGAGAAGTTCAATAGGGCGGTGGAGCTGATGCGGGCCCTACCGGAGGACGACCCCCGCAGCTTCAAGCAGCAAGCGAACGTCCACTGCGCCTACTGCGACGGAGCCTACGACCAGGCTGGGTTCCCCGATCTGGAGCTCCAGGTCCACAATTCATGGCTCTTCTTCCCTTTCCACAGATACTACCTCTATTTCTATGAGAGAATCTTAGGCAAACTCATCGACGACCCCACTTTCGCCATGCCCTACTGGAACTGGGACAACCCTGCAGGTGGAATGCAGATCCCCTCCATCTACACTAACCCTACCTCCGCCCTCTTCGACCCTCTCCGCGACCGGGCCCACCAGCCTCCCGCCATCATCGACTTAAACTACGGCGGCACCGACTCCTCCACCACCACCGCCGCCGAAAAGCAAGCGCAACGGAATTTAACCGTTATGTATAGACAGATGGTGTCCAACGCCAAAACCCCGAGCCTCTTCTTCGGCAGCCCCTACCGCCGGGGAGAGGATCCCAACCCCGGGGGCGGCTCTATTGAGGGCACCCCCCATGGCCCAGTCCACGTCTGGACCGGGGACCGGACCCAACCCAACACCGAGGATATGGGGAACTTCTACTCGGCGGCGCGTGACCCCATGTTCTACGCGCACCACTCCAATATTGATAGGCTGTGGAGTGTCTGGAAAACCCTAGGAGGGCGGCGCGTGGACATCAAGGATAAAGATTACCTCGACGCGGCGTTCCTATTTTACGATGAGAATGGGAAAATGGTTCGAGTCAAGGTCCGGGACTGCTTGGACGAGGCCAAACTAGGGTACAAGTATCAAGAGGTGGAGATTCCGTGGCTGAATAAGAAACCAACGCCGCGAGTCTCCTCCGTGCTGAGGAAGCTGAAGAAGCTGGGGAGGGCCAACGCCGCCGTGGCGCAGAGCCCAAGGGATGCTTTTCCGGCGAGGCTCGACAAAACCGTGACGGTGATGGTGAAGAGGCCGAAGAAGAAGAGGAGCAAGAAGGAGAAGAACGAGGTGGAGGAAGTGCTGGTGATCAAAGGGATCGAGGTCGATCGCGATTCGTATGTGAAGTTCGATGTGTACATCAATGACGAGGACGACGAGATAACGACGGAGGAGAACACGGAGTTCGCAGGGAGCTTCGTTAACGTGCCGCACAAGCATAAGAATGATAAGAAGATCAGGACGCAGCTGAGGCTTTCGATCACCGACATTATGGATGACCTCGACGCCGACGACGATGAGCACGTGATGGTGACGCTGGTTCCCGTTAGCAACGGCGACGCCGTCACCATTCATGATGTCAAGATCGAGCTTCATGACTAATCGTCGCCGTTAGCCATTGAAATTTCTTCATCGTTAATTTGATTCAATAATGGATTAATTTCCTATGCGCTTTGAATTTTTCTGTTACTTAAGATACACGTTGATGTACTGTTTTCGTGAATAAATATGATTGAATATTGAAGATGATTAGGTTGAAAGGTGGTATCTATTCTAGAGATTAATTAGTAGTAAAACAAATTAAATGGGGCCCCTACCCGCTACTTATTGTTATAGTCGTGACTCGTACGATCCGAATAGCTTTTATATATATGGATCTTAATTGGATACAAGACAAGACGTATATGAGTAGACCGCACCATGTCTTATATGTTATCCAAATTTAGGCAGTTATACAGTTTTTATCTCTTTTTCTTTTGCAAACCTATTTGTGCAAAACGTATTCTCTATATGCTTCTATCTTATATTTGAACAATCCGGTTATTGTTTTCTTGTCATATATATATATAAAAGAGGGAATATTATTAAATTGCAACTTAGGATAGCTTCTAATTAGATAAGATGAAGGAATTATATTGCAACTTCAAAAGTGGAAATGTCCAATATTCGACAGCTACAAAGCTAAAAGTGGTGAATCATAATATTTATTAATTTGTACGATCAATTAATAAACAAATGGTTGTTGAAGTCTTGACTCTTGAAGATGGATCATGCAAGGTAATGCACCATCAATTTTGACTATCTATAATCTACAACCACTTCATCAGGTGTATATGTATTGGTTGGCCACTTTAATTAATATAATGAATATAAATTATTCATGGAAAAGTGAACCAACCTGCCTCTTGATTTTTGAGTAAAATAATCGAATAACAAATTTTCACACTTATAAAAGTTAAGGGTAGACGTGCTTTTTGTCGTTCACATGATGACTGTCTTACAAAATTAACTAACCCCAAAAATTCGATGGCAGCCGGTAAGTAGTTTATTTAGGGAAAGTACTAAAGATTAGATTGCACATTATATTCAATTCTCACTTGATTTAATTTCAGTGATAAATACCATTTCATCCTCTTCAAAGAGAGACATTTTTATTTAGCACGTGAATTAATAAATTTTGACTTGACTTTAAAGTATTTTAGAAATGCAAAGAAAAAAATAATAGTGCAATTAGTAAACTTTGTCATTTAGAACTTCTTATTATTTTCATTTTAGGAAATACCTCTCTTTGTAGATGACATTCCAAAATAAAATACGCCTCATTTTACAAAGGACGGAGTGGTAGTATTTTCCCCATTAAGTTAATATCATAATTTTTATTTCAAAACTATTAAATTAGAGCAACTCACCTATGTTGCGGGCGGCTGGTTCGCTTAGCCAAATTACCAAACCCAATTTTATTTTTCTGATATTTTGATTTTATTTATCTCAATTTCTTTTATAAACATCATATTTCAATCCTAATATTTTACATCTCTTCTAATTCTCCCGATCTACTTACCATATCTCTTTAATAATTTGCCATCTCTCTTCAAAAAATTTAACAAATGGACAATTAATTTTTTGCATTAGAAAAAAAAATGGGATTGATACCCGAAATATGATAATTCAAGCCCGGGTGATTCACCGTCGGGCTTTACAAGTTTTGCAAATCAAATATTGAATTTTTCACCTTTTGTTTTCAACACTTCCAAATTTTTCTCGCCTCCATTCCTATCCAACAATTTCCCGATTAGTATTTTCATCCCCAATAATTTTCTTCGCCGTCACTAAGAGGACTATAAAACATTAATTTGAACAAGTCATTTAACGAAGTTTTGGATGACGTCCTTACTCTCACCCTACGATGCCCACTACAAAACAAGTCACTACCCCTTTGTGAGGAATAACTAAACGGGCGAGGCATGGTCTCACATTACCGTTGTCTTCAACCAGAAACGCGACTATTCATTCAAGGGAAAAGTAGCATATCCGTCCTTAGGGTAGAGGCTCCTATAGCGGATCACCCCTTATGGTCTAGTTTTGTTCAAATGGATCCCAAAAATCGATAAGTTGTTGCAACTTAACCCTCCCTTCTAACGGCCGTTTAACGTCGTTAAGTAAATTTTATTTTTAGTGAAAATGAACATATAATATAATATACGTGATATTTAAAACATGGGAAAAGTAGCATATCCGCCCCTAGAGTAGAGGCACCTATGACAGATCACCCCTTATGTTCCAGTTTTTGTTCAAATAGGCCTCTGAATTCGATAAGTTACTGAAATAAAAAATTAATTTACTTAACGACGTTAAATGATCGTTAGAAGAGAGGGTTAAGTTGGAGCAACTTATCGACTTTAGGGGCCTATTTGAACAAAACTGGACCATAAGGGGTGATTTGCTATAGGTGCCTCTACCCTAAGGATGAATATGCTACTTTTCCCTTCATTCAAACACCGCACTTCAAAACAATTGAAGTGTCATTGGTACATATTCAAAATACGACCCGAGAGTTCTGTAGCATCTATAATCGGTGCACCAAAGTGTGCACAAGCGGAAATTTTGATGACGATATATTCAAAAAGGTGATGATTGGGTTCAAACAAACGAATGAAACAATGTACATATATCACTATTGTTGGGAGATATTGCGCGACATGCCGAATTTAAAACGAATTGTGTTTGATCATGTTGGATATCGGACCAAGTCCAACAAAAATGGCAAGAATAATATGAGCAAAGGGTTCAATAGCGACTCGGCTCATTTCAACCCCGATCAACGCTCAATATGGACCAAGATGACGACTAAAAGAAAGGAAAATATAAAACACCCTAGACAAGTGACGAAGCCCTGAAAAGTTTCAATACGAACGTCAGAGCTTTAACAGATTTTATGACGCATCATATATAATTTATGAAATAAAAAAGGGAAAAGTAGCATATTCGCCCTTAGGGTAGAGACCCCTATGGCGGATCACCCCTTATGGTCTAGTTTTGTTCAAATGGTTCCCTGAAATCGATAAGTTGCTGCAACTTAACCCTCCCTTCTAACGGCCGTTTAACGTCGTTAAGTAAATTTTATTTTTAGTGAAAATGAACATATAATATAATATACGTGATATTTAAAACATGGAAAAAGTAGCATATCTGCCCCTAGAGTAGAGGCACCTATGGCAGATCAACCCTTATGGTCCAGTTTTTGTTCAAATAGGCCCCTAAATTCGATAAGTTGCTGAAATAAAAAATTAATTTACTTAACGACGTTAAACGATCGTTAGAAGGGAGGGTTAAGTTGCAGCAACTTATCGACTTCAGGGGCCTATTTGAACAAAACCGGACCATAATGGGTGATCTGCTATAGGGGCCTCTACCCTAGGGACGGATATGCTACATTTTCCAATAAATCAAGACACGTCGAAGATGATGCTGGAACAACTCGAAATGCATATGATGATGGTTGCAAAGATCAAGAGCAAATAAAAGAAGTGGTATTTTAATTAATGTAATTTCTATTTTAATGTAAAATTTAAATATGAATGAATTATTATTAATTTTTATTAATGTCAATTTTAATTTAATTTTTATGTTATATAATATTAATAATAAAAATGTAAAAACTATAATTAAATATGGGAGCCTCAAATCCTAAGCTTTCACCATAGATTTTTTTGCAAATTAATTTTCAAAATATAGTGGCCCCACCAAAAAGTTCCACAAATTTACACAAATATCAATGAAAACTCTATGTATGAAATCTCAATTGGAGATCCTCTTATATCTAATTTACAATCCTTTCTCGCTTTCCAAATATAAAAATAAACAATCCATTTTTAGTATCTTAAAAAGACGTGTCAATTAGGGATTGTAATTTATCTGCATGTATCGTATACTTGTGAATATCCGATCCTAATATGTGAGGGTTTGATAGACATTTGATATCTACGATTATGTTTAATGTGGGTAAAAATTAGTATCCATTTAATTTATTTGTATGTGTATGGATAATTACTATCCATACTCACAAAATTCATATACCCACGAACTATCCATGAAATACATGTGATACACCCGTGAAAAATCCGCCTACCCCCCCTTATATTAACCATATATATATTTTTTTATATAATATATGATTTTCATCTAAAATTATATATAATTTATCTTAAACATTAAAATTATTCTTGTGTTGTTTCTGAATGGCAATGATATCATAACTACATGAGGGAAAGCGATGTTGCCCACTCTGCCGCAAAAGGGGGCCGCTTTCTTCCCCTAAAAAGTACCAGTTCCACCATTAGGGCCCAGCAAGCAGCATAATTCTGTTCCGAGACTGCGTTTCATTCCAGCAACAACAGTTGTTGGTTCAAAACTCCTTGTTCCATCTGGCGCCTTTTTTTTATCCATTTTTTTTACTCTTTAGTATGTTTTGCGGGTGATAGAATCACGAGTGGTGAGTTGATGGATACCTAACCGGTGGTGGGTTGCGAGTATCTAATGGGTGACGGGTTCGCGGGTACCTACCGAGTTGGAAGATATACGCAAGTTATGAGTTGAAGTGATTTTAATATACACGAATACCTTCGTGGATATAATTTAATATTTATTTAGTTCGCGAGTATGAATATGAATAGCTACTATCCATACCCGACGTACCCGATTGTCATCCTTAACACCTGGGGGTGAGCAAAATTAACTGAATCCGAAAAAGCAAACTAAACCAAACCGAAATATTAAATTTGGTTCGGTTATTCTAGTGTTTTGGTCAGGTTTGATTTTATTTTTTGATCCGAATTTTAATTTGGTTTGGTTTGGATTCAAGCAAAACCAAACCGAAAAACCCAAAAAACTGAATTGTCACACCTCAATTCCTGAGGGAAGGCCCGTAAGCCGGGGTGCGACTAGAGGTGGGATTTAAGAAGCGGGGAAGAAGGGGGAGGGGACATGTTTGACTTGGAAAGAATCCTGAATAATACTTCAAACGTAGTCATTCATAGATAAATAAGAAGATTCGCAATGCAAATCGATGCAAAAAGTTATTCGATGTCAGAAGTTGAGGTTCACAATCCTAATTCTATCGAATAGAAGAACATAACCAGAGTCATTAGAAAATTATAGATCGACAGACGAACTATACTTGACAAAAGAGAATATCATAGTGGAAGCAATTCATAAAAGCAATCTAACAACAACAACAACAACAACCACGCCTCAGCTCAGCTCGTCACAACCAGCACTTAACCTAAAAACATTTGGAAATAATTTGTGGGCTGAGTACTAGTGTACTCAGTGGGCTATCCATTTTATAAACAGTTTTATAAAATCTAAACATTTTTATATCCATTCATGAACAACATACCTTAGAAGGTTTCAAAACGAAAAGTACTTATAATCATGTCAAAACATTGATCATTTTCATTCGTTGTGCACATTTATGTACGTTCTAAAGTTACTCTTACTTGGCCCCGGACCTCTTGCCACTGTCGAGCTCATTTACATCTAGACTTCGGGCCGAAACCAAGAGAGTCTATTTGAGCATTTAGATTTCAGGTCGAAATCCAGAGAATCCCTTTCTGCATTTAGATTTCGGGTCGAAACTCAGAGAATCCCATTAACATTACAGCAGCACACATTGGAGATCAACCCATTGCACTACTACCCATTCATGTACACAGTTTTCGACTAACGTGTTAGATAAAGCCGAAAACCTCGATCGATTAACTTCAGAGCATTTAACTTAGTTGAACGTACATTAAAACATGACATGGATAACATTTCATTTTGTAATAACAGAGCTTATATAACACAAACATAATTTTGAGAAAAATAAACCCACCTCTCAGAATAAATCCGTCGATTAAACCTCCTTTAAGTTTAGGAAAGCAATGCTAATCCTCGCATTCAACTCGACTTACACATTGTACTTGACCTTCATAATATACGTACTATTTAGAAATCTTAGAATCTAAATAAATATATCTCTATTTAAAAGTTAATTATTAGCTTTTAGAGTTTCATATCCTTTCTATTTTCTAGAAACGAAACTTGAATTTTACTCGAAAAACTTAGCTCGTTATATAGCATTTAATAAATTAAAGCTATCATTACTCGTTTAAAACGAGACAATTAAATCTTAAATAATGATTTGAGAATTAAATATTAATTTCTCATTTTTAATCCTTCTTTGCATTGTGATTCAATTCTTGATCTTTTTATTAATTAATTATTATAAATTAATTAATAATAGCAAATAATTATTCAGATTTTATAATCATGATTAATTAAATTAAATCATCCCATTAAATAAAGTATAAACTCATGTATTAATTAAATATCAAATCATGTTAATTATTTAGGCCCAGTTAAATTAATATAATTAAGCCACATTAATAATTTATTTGGCCCAATATATTTATTCTCGATCCAAAGGATTAATGGTCCGACCCAATACCCGGCCCATAACTTAATATTTCTATTCTCTTATTTGTTTTTCTTTTCTTTCCTTCTTCTCTTTTATTTCTTTCCAGTAACTCTTCCCCCATCCCAATGTCACTTCCCCACCCCCCAACTCTCTTCTCCTATTTTATTTCTCATTTCTTTTATTTTATTTTATTTACTTTTAATTTTCTATTTTCCTTTTTCTTTTACTTATTATTTCCCAGAATCCCCTCCACTCCAAAATAAGTCTGCTTCCCTCACTCTCACCTCCCTCACCTTTTACTTTCATTTCCTTCTTCTTCTGCAAATAAATCAACCGATGCACTTCTTTCTTTCTTCATTCTTCTTCCTCTAGCGAGCTCCTTCCGGCATCACCACCACCTCTCGTTACGGGTCACTCTCTTTCTTCTCTTATCAATCCCTACTTACGAACCGAAACGAGAAGGAAGAATTCTTGTGTTCTTTCCTCGATTTAATAGCTTACTATTTGAATTAATTTTATTTTTATCTTAATTTGATTTAGGAATACAATTTGGGTAAAAACCCTAAATTTTCTACATAATATTTCCTCCTCGTATTTATCTCCCGATCAAAATACAGTGGTAGGTCACTACTGCTTCTCCGTTGTCGGACATCGCTTCTGGAGCCACCGTATGAAACCTCAAGCTCGTCGCCGACGTCGTGGACGAAAATGGCAACAAGTAATTGTGTTCTCCTTGGTTGTTTTTCTTAATCTCAGTTTAATATTTTGATAGATTGACTTATGCTTGTTTATTGGTGAAATGAGAGTTACAAATTCAACTCTTAAAAGCCTATTGTTATGTTGGAGGTGACTTTGTACCTTAATTTTTATTTTCATGTTTTGTTAATGGCATTGAGCTCAAATATCATATTGTTAGTAGATCAACAATTATGATTTATCTGAATTTATTGATTTTTAAATATATAGAAGTATTTCATAAATATTTTGATAAAGATATTTATGTAATTATAAAATGATGGAGAAAATAATCAATTACACTAATTATGGTAATAGGTTGCAACAATGGTGGAGGAGTTGTTGGATGAGAGACGGTCTACCGCCATGTCCACCAGCAACCCCTCTCCTTCCTCCACTCTCCGCTTCATCGCATTCGCCTCCCAACCCCAACCCGCCCCCTGCCTGGATCCACGACCCGATCGTGCTCTATGAGAGCGACGTTGTCTAGTCCTTCACTATTGACGAGCCCATTTTACGTATTCTTTTTGAGCTTGTCTAGGTATAGATCGAGTCTTCTTTCCTTTATTTTTGTATCTTTGTGTCTAGGAGGACACACTTTTGTGAGACAGGTAGTTGGGAAAAGTCTTGGGCAAGTCAGACCACATTTCGTGAAAGATGCAAATTTCAGGCGTTGTAACACCTTGAGCAAGGAACATCTGTGCTTAAAACAATGTACCGTGCGGGATCTGGACCTGACATTTCAAAGTCGGAAGGCGAGGTTTCTTGAGAAACACCTTGGACAAGCCGTTTGGAGACTCTCTATACCCAAGTTGGAGTACCTGGCGAACGAGGAGCTGAAAATGAAAGATTTGACAAGATCTTTGGAGGAGCGGATGCAGATTCTTACTGCGGAGCACAAACAAGGACATATATATTTCCTTTATCCTACCAAAGCAACATAAGGAAGGATTCAAGGCGGTTAACTGCTGGAGATACTATGGATCCACTCAATAAAGAAAGAATATCTTCCATACAAACACTAGTCGCCACCAAAACGAGTTAGATCCTGAGCAAGACGATGCACAAGTGAAGACATTGAGCAAGACGGTGAGGACAACGTTCGTTCAGAATACTTTATGACACATGGAGAAGCTTGGAGTAGAAGAAAGGAAAGTTCGGGCAAGTTGGAAGACAATGTGCATAAGACGCATGTCTTGACCATGTCCTTGGGCAAGGTGCGGAAGATCCTGGCAGCCGCGAGAAAATAAGGAAAGAAATCTATATTTCCTTACACAATGGATATGCACGATTTGGACCTCATTGATGATAGAGATGGATATATTTGGAGATATTTATGCAAGGAAAAAAATCCGTTAAAACCGTAGCTTGCTCTGAACGTCATGGGCTTGGCCCATCGCCCACTCCAGCTTCTATATAAAGCCCTGGTTGCAGTAGTAGTCAGTAAAAAACATAACGTGAAGTACGTGGAGGAGAGCCGCTGTTGCACGAATCACTCACACTCTTCGTTCTTTTTCTTAGGATATTACAAGTAGATATTCTGAGAGTCTAAAGGAGGAAGAAACGAAGCCTTCAGACACCTTTTATTTTATTGTATTTATTTAATTTGGTCAGGGTTGGTCCTGCCATGGATTGTTTTCCGTTTTCTATATAATTCTAGTATGTTTCCTTTTATCTCTTATTTTCTGTTTCTTTTATTTATCTCTAGGTAATTTTAATATTTGGTTTGGGTTAAACAAGTTTAGCTAAAATTAACTTATCATTGTGAGGTCTAACTTGGTCAACGTAGTTGCATGTGTGTGTACCTAAAGCGCTGGATCTGATTCAATACAACTTGACAAAGTCCTTGGTATTAAGCGGCCGGTAGCGTCTTGGGCAAGGTTAGATTACCACTGTGAACTGGAAACTCCAAGTGTTAGCGATGGGACCGGCGTCTGAGATGGTGATGTAGGTGGGAACGCCATGGGACGGGCGTCTAAGATAGTGTGTTCATGGTTGTGCAGTCCCGCTAATTCCTATTTGGGTATCCTGGAGTAAACTTAGCTCGAGCACAAGATTGGGCAAGGGGATAAGGGGATGAGTAACTCTTACCTTCTGGGCTGAAAAGGGATGCTAGGCGAGGCTACGGTGGCTACGTGACGAGCAAAAAGGAGGTTGTCTGAGTGATGCGTTTGGGTGGTAGGAGTAAAATCACAATCTTAAGCTCGCCCTTAACCAATGACATGTGTATGCAACTAGAATCTTTGCACCGATGACCAAGGAGTTGATCAAGACATAACAAGTTGAACCCCAAATCAAGTGTCTTTTTTGCTTTTTTACTTTTCTTTTGTTTTATTTCAGGTCTTGGTTACTTCCCTGCCCGAGGCAGGCCCCCTATAAAATACATAAATCATGACAGAGAGAGAGAGAGAGAGTACACCAACTCCCTGTGAGATTAACCCTATATTTACCACTAGCGGAACCTAGTGCAAAGGATATGAAAACTTATAAATTTATCTTGACTGGGTGATAACGACTGAGCCCCGTTAGCCGTCTCCCCCACCATGCCCGTACAAAACCACCACTACCAGCATTAACCACACCACCTTCATGAATTCAAAACCGCAGCGAGCTCTGACTTCTTCTCCATTTTCTCCTACGACCATCGCCACCTCATCTGCCGCAAATCCACCATCAGCCACGCGATGGTGGTGGCTCCGTCATCGAGGCAGGAGGATGCGGCTCCTCCGTCGTCGAGGTTCCACCAATCGACGCCGATGAACATCCCGCTGTGGCTGAGGGAGCTTTGCCAGAAATGCGAGGTCAGCAAATCAGACAGTTTCGACGAGGCGAGGGGAAGGAAGAGGAGGAGGAGATGGTTCCGCCGCACTTGATCATCACAAGGTCGCACATGACGTTCTCGGTGTTCGAGGGGGCCAGGAGGACGCTGAAGGGCCATGATTTGCACCACACATAAATGTGAATTGCATTGTCATTTATATTAAAATACAATGTTTTAGTCCCAACCAATTTATAATTTGTACACAATGCATCAATAAATATAACGTGATGTATAAGACGTTTGACTATGAATGAAAATTGCATAAATCAGTATTGAATGCGATGAAGTGGCTTTCGTTTACGTTGCCCAATTAAAATTCTCATAATTTGAAATTAGAGGAAAATTTTCAAATATTTTTAAAAAATTATGTTATCCCATATATTTCTTCATACTATCAACTATCAAAATAAATTTCAATATATATAAGAATGAATGCAGGCCATTAATTGTTTGGATTAAGCGGTTGAGATTGATTCTCTATTATAATTATGGAATGTGTAGAACAAATTTTTAAAAATAAGGATTCACGGTTCAGTTATGTTTGGAAATGAAATAGGCATGTTTTGATAAAAAAAAAAGATGATGTATTATTCCATATTTTGTTTTAAATTAATGCATCTCTTATTTTTAACAATACATCAATGCATTAGTTTTCACATATAATTAATGCATTTGTTATAATTGTATTCAGATTTTTTTATAAGTTAATTATTTATATAGAAACACTTATATGTTTTTATTATAATAATGTATTAAAATATAATTTTTCTTGTACACATGCATGCATTTATAGTAATTGATGCATTAATTTATTAATAAAATGCATCTTGATAAAATTTGATATGCAAAACGTATATGAAATTTAATTAAATAATAATGTTTATTTATGTTTTAACATATTATTAAAAAAAACTGATTATTGTTTTCTTTTAATGCCTTACTTACTAACATGTTTTTTTTTTTTATGATATATGTATATTTAATACTATCAATATGTTATGAATGCAGGAGTACAAGAAATAATATTACTTTATGTTATTATGCATTTAAAAAATATTAATGCATTAATATATTAATATAATGCATTTTGGAAGAATTTGTTATGCAAATTTTTTTTAGATAACATTGATTTTTATAAAATTATTACGTTTATTACTTATTTATGATCTAACATAATATTATTTTTTATAACTATAGTTTTCAATCATAAAAATTTGTGAGGTCCCTTATTCAAAAATATTTATTCAATTTTTTACATTTTATTTTACATGAATTTATTATTTATATATTAATGAATTATTTTTTTTTAAAATGATAAAAAAATAAAATATACCTTTTATATTGTATGCATGATTTTATAATGATGCATTTATTTATTAATAAAATACATTTTGGTATATACACTTTGTTATGCAAAAATTATTGTCTATTAAATTACATTCTCCATGTCAGAATACATCATTTCATAAATTCGACATACATATAATGCATCACAAAGTTAAAGCATATAATTATGTTAATAAATATATCGACTTAGTACATGATATGCATCGTTCACTTTATTTTAAAATATAAAATTAATATATTTTGTATTTTATGCATCATAAAGTATTGTGTAATGCGCATTGAATATGTCTACACGAGTTTATAATTTGTGTTAACGTATTAAAACAATATCATACAAATAATTAAATTAGAAAAACATATTACTATATCATATGAATAATGTATCCTAATTGAAAGCATATGAACCCTTATATTAAATATTAAACTATGTTTAGTGTGTTAATAAATTACTAATATTTCAAGAGATATTTGTGATGCAATTATATAGATTTAAATTAAAGTAAGTGATGCATTCCATGCACTAAGTTATACAATTCTAAATATAATCTGATACATTAATTTTTTATAGGATCGTTCCACCGTCCGCAGTGGGTACAACTTAACGTGCTCATGAACGATATCGTTCGCATATGTATTATCCCCCACACTGCGGATGAGTGATCATTTTCGTAAGTTTGTGATGCATTCTATAAATTAAAAGGATGCATTTGATGACGTTTAATTATTGTATAAACTGAAAATTAATATAATTTTTACATTAAATTGATAACATATTTATTAAATAAAAAATGATACAGCTGACGTTACATTAATTAGTAGGTTGAAATTGTAACATATCCACATATTAAATAGATTTGTTCTTAAAATAGGGAAGTAGGCGGTTACGTGCAATTTGGAATATACATTATTACCCTTTAATTACTTATCTACGAATTTTTGTTCAAAAATAAAAGCACACTTCAAAATGAATTTTAACCATCCAATTCATTACATTAAGACTCTAGATATGTTCTTATTTCTTATCTAAAAAGTATTCTCCTCTCTCTCTTTATATATATATATAGGAAAAGATTCATATGAGAACTAATCTTAATCTTAATATGAGAATTAGGAACACATCCTATCCCTTCATCTAAACAAAACTAATGGCTATAGTTAAAATTTTAATTGATACAGTTTTTCATAAATTACAGTTACATAAGGTTGTTATAGGAATATTAAACATATTATCTTTCATCTTCCTAAATTTATGGAATCACTTATAAGAGCTAGACTAATAATAGGCGCCACTTTCTTAAAATATATATATATATATATATATATATATCATCTATTATAATTGCATGAGTTATAAGCTAAGTTATCAATTCAAGCATTAAGTATAATTCATTTTATAATTAAGCATAATTCATTTTATAATTAAGCATGTATATAATTAGTCTTTTCACAACTTAAATAAGCATGACTGCATAAAAATATCATTATATGTAGAGAATGTAAGTTTATAATTTAACATTGAAGAATAATTCAAAATTGATCATGTTCATATATTATTTTAATTCGGACTCATTAGTCATTATATTACTTTAGTTCTCAATTAGATATTAATATCAATTTTCATGCTTTTTTATTAGTCACTCATGCTTTTATCTATATTTTTCAATGCTTTTGTTATATCATAAGCCGTTTTTGTTTTATTATGTCTAATTCTAGCTTTGAATTTATTATTTTAATTATTTTATTTCTATGTGTATTAAACTACTTATTTCACGTAATTTGTGCACCAAAAAAAAATTCTTAATGATATGTAGATGCATGTGTTAAGTAGACACATATATAACTAAATAAGAAACTATTTATTCATAATATTTTCTCTTAATATATTTATCATGCATGTAACTTTAAATTATTTTAATGCTTTTAATATTATGGATGCATGCTTTTATCTATATTTGTAATGCTTTTATTATCTATTATGCAATTTAATTTACTATTACTCCGAACTAATTATAATGTAAATAATTTTTGGAGCATTAATTTAATATTTAATTATACATACCTATTTGCTACGGATTAAATATATGGATGAAATACAAATTAAGGGAAACACTAATTGATCCTTTTAGTTAATAATTTTAATGCAAAATCATTTAATGAAATATGCAAGAACATATCTACACCACACACATGTACCACAATAAATGGTTAGGATGATTTCCTAATTCTCATGTAGAGATTTATTCTCATAATAATCTATCCATATATATATGGACATATAGGGAAGAGATCAAATAAAAATGGTTCTGTACGAGTTAACTAAACATAAATATTGACTGTTGAATTATTTAGATCAATGATGTAGATTAAAAAATAATTTTGGTATAGGTTATTATGAGAACCATCCATATAGGGGATGATTATAATGAAAATAGATCTGTTTGTGTTAACTAAAAATAAATTTGAACCATCCATATTGTTCATCCAATGGATATAATTAAACTATACCAAAATTATCTTTTAATCTGCACCATTGATCTAAATAATTCAACAGTCAAGATTTATTTTTAGTTAACTCGTACAGAACCATTTTTATTTGATCTCTTCCCTATATAACCATTTTTATTTGATCTCATATATATATATATATATATATATATATATATATATATATGAATTGTTCTCGAATTTCCAGCGAATGGTGAGAAATTATTCATTTTATTTTGGTGTCCAAAATTTATAAGTTGTTGGTTTTATTTTTAATTTACTTTGATCAATAGGTCCTAAATCTAAGTTTTTTATTGCTTGTGTAAGATTTTCAATATTTTGTGCTAATTCTTTTAATAAAATTTTATTATTATTCTTTCTATATATATATATATATATATATATATATATATATATATATATACCATCATTAGGTAGAGCATCATTAGGTAGGGGTGTGTTTTTTCAGGTTACACATTAAATCAAAGAATAAAATTTTTACTGCAACAGTAATGAACAGTGACCTCTGCTACAGTACTGCATAGTAAAAACACAAAGCATGGAGAGATAAGGAGGGAGCTGTATTACCTAAGATCCTCACACAGAAGATCAAATGTAGGTATACAGGGACGGAGCCTCCACCACTAGACAAATATGTGCAGCGGCGATGGTGAGATTGCAGAGAGAATTTTTTTTTTTTATCAAGGGATATATTATAAAGATGCTTTGGTCGGATGCTTTTATTCCCTATATATATATATATATATATATATATATATATATAGGGAATAGATCAAATAAAAATGGTTCTGTATGAGTTAACTAAAAATAATGCAAATTACGTAAGTATATAATGCAACACTACATATATGTCCAATGCAAACTACGTGACTATACAATGCAACAATAAACAAACAATGATTTTCTCTTTCCTTATTGCAGTTGCCTAATTTATGAGATCCATATCAATTTAAATATCCCACCAATACAGCCAAGTAGGATAAGTATCAATTTACTCTCGTTGCATTGTATATAGACAATGCAATATGCCTATAACAAAAAAAATTAGAGATTAATAATAACCATTAGATCCATTCTAATAGACGCATCAGATAAATTCCTATTTTTTTAGTAATGTTTCCCTTTTTACATGAAATCACCCCTATTCGGAATTCGATTAGAAAATAGCTGGGTAGGAGCTTGGTTTGATAGTGAACGAGCTGAGCTCGAACTTAATTTTGAGTTTGATACTTTTATTGAGTCGAATTCGAGTCTGACTATGGTCGGCTTGTTGAGCATGTGAACATGTTCAAATTCATTTGTTCACAAACATTTAATCGAGTTTGAGCAATCGATCGAGCTTTTAGTCAAACTTTACACTAAAATAGTTAATTTTTAAAGTACAAAAAATTATACAAATTGGAGCTCGAGCCCAAGCCAAGTCCAATCTCGAATTCTAGCTGGAAAATCTTTAATATAAATATCAACCGAACCAAGTTTTAGCTCAAACTCAATCGTTTTTATCAAACTTCTCACAAATCAAATTTGAACAACATATTAAAAAAGTTTGATAAGCTGGAGGGGAGCCAAGTTCAGCTTGTCTGCACCTCTATGCATGTGTGTGTTTGACCAGAGGCAAAGTCTGCTATATATATATTAATTTGGGAACTATAAATGAATGTACATGTTAAATTCCCAACATTTTTTTATATTATCTCGTCGTTATTTACGTAATAATATGAAAACTCGACATTATAGACGTTACATTTGACTAAGAATATGTGCCCAGACTCTCTCTTTTTATAGTCTTCTCTGCCATGTTTTATTTACTATTGCAAAAGTAATACTCATATACTCCATATTGTTTTTAAAACGAAGGAAACTGATACTCCACTCTTGAACAGTGAAACGACCCAAAAGCCAAAAACATCAAGGACTGGTAAAACGAAATACAATAAACTTCAAACAACCTTTTTAGTAACCTAAGAGAACCCCTAAAATCTTCTTGCCACACACATTAATTAACATGAAATTGTGAAGAATGAGCGACGACTGAATCCCAATACAGACAAACACATAGTTACTTTCTCTACCTTATAAATTAACACACATGATTGAAATATGCATATATATATGTAATTGGAAATGACAATAATTAGTTCAATTAATAGGAGTCTCAAATATCTAAATTTGCTATGTTGCAATGTTCTCTTTTTGGGTTTCTTCCTTGTTGTTGGGGTGAGTTGTGGGGCCAAGTGGGATGGAGGGGATCAGTTTGCATAGGACAAATCGAACATGAGAATAGTGTCATCATTATTAATCACAAGTATTGCATGATTAGTTTTGAGTCTCGATTTCATGTGCAACTTCTTTCGTGAGCTTATCTGCCCTATCGTCGTGCCCACCTGCGAAAGTGTAGACACGAAACGCAAACTGGAAGGCTCTCCAAAGGATTTTGGCTGATCCTCCACTCTTTTGTTGCTTTTCTTCTTTAGCTTTAGCTTCCCTTTTCTCCTGAAGTAGCATTACATATAAATTGTACATGTAGGTTCACTAGTACTTTAATATATATATAGAATATAAGTGAATGAGGTCAATTAATTATCTTGGAAAAACTTTACCTTAAGAGCTAGTTCCATGCAATTTGAAGAAACATCAACCAAGAGTTCTTTGATGTATACTAAAATCCCAAAGTCAAAATTGATCTTGTGCGCTTGGAATCTCTTCATCTCTTCATCTTTACTTCTCTCGAGTGCATCTAGTTCCACCTTGATCTGGACATATATATAAATAGCACACGCTTATTAGTGAAATGATATCATCCATTACTTTTCTTTTAAAAGTTTCTTAATTAGTTAGTTTATACTACAACTTTTAATCAACTATTGTATTTGGTGTTGTAGAATTACCTTGTTGAAGTAAGCTTCAGATTTGTCGAGTAGTTTGGCAACGGGGGCGACTATTTGCCAATTGTGTAGAGTAGTGGTGATTGAATCTAACTTCAAATGTAGAGCTGATGCCATCCTTATAACCTCCAATTTCTTACTCGGGAAGTCTTCAAATCTTGCTAGCACCTTATGTATATACCATTGTTAGTTAATTAGTTTTTATATATATATTTATATAACTAGCTAGATAGCTAGATAAGGTTCTCGAATGGATGGTTATCATATGTAATACCTGAGTTTCATCTGTTAATTTCTCAAGCTGAGACTCGATGCTTTTGTGGAATTTGATAAGCTCGTTCATGTTGGATGTTTCAAAGGAATTGATCATAGTTTTCAAATCTTTTATAACCCCCTCATATTTCTTCACATCTTCTTCAATTTGTACAAAGTATGCTGACCTGATTACCCAATCATATATTTTGCTTTTTAGCATTAATTTTCAAGAAATAATTTTATGTTAAGAATTTAATCAACTACCTTTTTGTCATTTCTGCTAATGCATCAGCCATTCCTTGTTTGCCACCAGCTGAGGCTCCTCCTCCTCCTCCCCCTCCACCTTTAGCTTTTCGTCCTAATGATTTTCCTTGTGAACTCGAACCCTCTACTTTTCCTTTAAGGATTCGATATAGATTACCCATTTGTGATGACCTCTTCAATTTGGTGTTGGTTTTTTTCGCACGAAGGCATGCTGCCCCGGGAGGGGGTGGTGGAGCTGATCCGGCCTTACCCATTGGTGGCGGCGGCGGCGGCTTCCCGTTTGAGGTCCCCATTGGTGGTGGAGGAGGCGGTGGCAAAGATTCTTTGTTATCATTTGATGAATTAGTACTCATGGGTGGAGGAGGTGGTGATGGAGCAATTGATGTGGCTGTAGGTGGAAGAGGTAGTGGTGGTGGTGGTGCGCTCTTAACCAATTCCATCGGTGGGGGTGGTGGTGGAGGAGGAGGAGGAGATATGGGTGCCAAATTTATTGGTGTTGTTAGTGGTGGCGGTGGTGGAGGTGGAGGTGGAAGAATAGGCATTGATAGTGGGACTTGATCATTAATGGGAATAAACATGGGTTGTGAATGTGGAGTATGCAAGTAAAGCAGAGTTTGCATAGAAGGCTTTGCAACCACTTGTGCACACGGTTGATTCTGAACACTAGTCAAGTTTCTTCTATTAATCCTACTTATTCTTCTCACAACCGAAGATGAATCCATCTTCGCTTTATCATTCTGGTTGTCGTTAACAACATCGATGATCTCCATGTCACCCATCACCTCACCATCACCATCACCATCACCATCACATTGCATTGATGCAAACTCTCTCTCTTCATTTTCCATGCTATTCATTAGGATCATGTACTTGGGATCTTGGGCAATGGTAGTTGCTGCATGGGGAAACATGTGGAAGGACAGACGCTTCATGTCGTTGGGGCTTAGTTTCCCCACTCTAAGTGGGAGGACCATAGAAGGCGGCGAATACGAGCACCATGAAGACGATGTTGGAGATCTCCATGACCCTGAAGGAAGAACCGAAGTTGGAGTCCTTGGAGATCCACAAAATGATCCTGTTCTGTTATCAAAGTAGGATTCGGAGAGCGTCTTCGAGAATGCATTTCTTGCTGCAGGGCTATAGTCACTCATATTATCATCATCCTCATCCATTTCATCCAACAGTCTCTCTCGAGCTACCTTGTTTATGTCTTCTAACATCAATACAGCTACAAAGTGAATAAACAAAAACGAAATGAACATCATCTCATCCACTTGATGCATGTAATAAATTGGTGATCATCTCCTGTGTATAGATATATAGATACCTATGTGCTCTAACTCCAAGTGTAGTAGCTTCATAGATGAATCATATGTGCATTGGACCATCCATTTCTCAGTTGTCCATAGATCTCCGAGTGATTGCAAAGTATCACAAAAGATTTTTAGAACCTATCCAACCCCAATTTCATTTAGTACCACAACACATTAATCTTATTGCATTCATAGACTTAAATCAATTAAGTTAACCTTATGAAGGGATGCATCCTCGAATTCCGAGGCTGGTTTGATCTTAGGATAGCGTTGGAATATATCATTGAGCGTCAATATCAACAGCTGCAGAAATACAAAGCAACAGTATTACAATAAACGACAAATCAAATTAAGAACTTGAAAGAATTAAGACGAAATTAACCAACCATCTGTATATCAAGAAATGAATGAAAAGAGATGTATATGGTAATGACCTCGAGCAAAGTAGCAGAGGCAAGACAAGGCGAGAAATCAAGTAAGTCTCTGAAGCATGAAATCTTGTTCCTAATCTCACTCAATGATGCCTCTCCATGGGGACTGCTACCAACTTTAGGAGAACAAATTGTGACCCTCTCATTATTCCTATGTCGTCCATTAATCTCACTGCTCACGGCCCCACCTTTCTTCTGCATCCCAATTTTAAGAAACAATTTTAAATTCATGTCAATACCATATAATAATTATTAACAAATTTCCCCTATATATGTTATTGTTCGTGTCACATGTATTCTCAAGAACCATAATCTGTGAAAACAAATATATCAACTTGCATGCATGTACATGGAAATTAATCATATATATCTTCACAATAATCATGCACCAGTACTTTTATGAATTCTAATAAATACCTCAACCTGCTTGGAATGATAATAGAAAGTTGCAAAATAATTACATTCGAGTAAAATGATCATGCATGCAAATGAAATAAGCAAAAACTTTTTGACAAGATTAATATTGATGAAATCAAATATATTTATGGGAAAAAAAGCTTACCTCACATCTAGAAGGATTCTTAGGAAGGAAATTTGTGACACCATAAAAAGAAACAATGATTAAAATCGCAGTAAAAATCCTATAAAGTTGGAGTGGGAGACTGCTTTTGATGAAGAGACCAAACAAGAAAAAGGTGAAATTCTCGAGCTCACCAAACCCTAACCCTAATTGTTTTGACGAGAAAACGTCCTCATAAAATTGTTGGAAAGAATATTTATTTGAATATACAATAAAGAAAGAGGTAATAAATATTCTCGTGAAGAATAACATTTAAACTGACTTTTGATTGAACCCAGGAAACAAAATTTGTAAACAAAGTAAAAGTATATATATTGATATGATAAGGTGCAGCCCAAAGTCGTTTGCCTCTACATGAATCCCCAATGGACAACTTTGTTCTTCGCCCTTAGAATAATATCGATTGATGAGGGAGAAGAAGAAATCTGGAGCAAAACTCTACAATTTCTTATTCTGTCTTTTTAACACCATAGCCTCGTATTAACGTATTTTTCGGACACTAAATCTCATTTCCTGCTCAAGTTCATCCATCTCTAATATATATACATCCTAATTTCATCTTAGCTGGATATATTTACATATATAACTCTAATAGGACAATTAATATTATAAAATTATTACTTTTAATTATATAATTTAGATATTATGGTTTAATAAGATTTAAGAATTCAATTTACCAACCTCATTTTTTTTTACAACATCTTCTCTATCGTTGGTTCATCAATTACTCACCAAATTTAATTTATTTTTCATCATTTCTGGATGTATGTCACAAACACTACAATTTTTTTTTATTTTAGCAACGTAATTATTCCATTACTAAAACAAGAAATTTCGTTACTAAAATTTTTAGTAACGGATTTATTCGTAGTAATATCGATGGTTGCTAAAAAATTTAATTACGGAATATATTCCGTTACTATATATAACAAAAAAATTATAATCGAAAATTCTGTTACTAAAATTTTAATAACGAATAATTCTGTCATTAATTTTGTTACTAAAATATTACAATAATTCCATAACAATTTCTTTGTTAATCCGTTAAAATTTAAAAACGGAAAAATTTTCCGTCACTATTCTGTTGCTATATAATACATTTTTTGTAGTGAGAGCAGGTTAAAATAAACATGTCATTTATTTTTTTTATTTTTTCAATTGGTTTATGCAGACGCAATTCTTTGTTCTTATGTTTATTCATCCTGTTTATTCAAAGGCATGGTTATCAAACTAAATAAAAAATATCACACCATAGTCATTTGAGTTTAGGTTCCACCACATTTATAACTATTATCTAATCAATAAACAATACTATCCTTTTCAATTGAATACTGGTTTGAATACTAGTTTGTGCACCCGTGCAGGTAAAAATTAAAATTAATAAAATATTTAACTGTAAATTAATTTTTATTTAAAAACTTATGTGAAAAACAAAAAAAAAAAATAATATTTCAATTATCTATATTTTTAATAAATCAATGACTATGATTTTCACTCTAAATTAAATTCTATTTGAAAAACTTTCATACTTCAATAGTGATGAAAATTATTTAAATTAAATTCAATTAATATTAGTCATTGTTTGTGTATTGGTGACAGCTTAGATTCTTACTCGTTTCTCGTACATATATATATATATTTTAATATATATATATATATGTGTGTGTGTGTGTGTAAAATCTATGGTCCATATTAAATATGCATCAAATTTATACATAGAGTGCATTGAAATTATGTCACGCCCCGTCCCTTGCCCTCCCCGACAGAGTTCGGGTGCGCGACTAATAGATAATTAAATAAGGGTTAAAGTGGAATATTGAAAGCTTTGACTGAACTAAAGACACTTCGATAACTGAATTCAATTTAGACAAGGATTTAATTTACATAGTTGGCAACTTTGCCAAACAAAAACTGATAGAAACTCTCGCAGCAGAATGAGGATAGAATTAAGTCTACGTGTATGAAGATACGTAGACACCCAAGATTTAATTAAAGACTGACAAGCTCGCCATAGCATCTCCCATCATCATGTCTCAACCTGCACATTTATAAATACATGCAGGGCTGAGTACAAACGTACTCAGTAGACACATGCCAAAATCACATTCATACATATATAATTGTGAATGCTGTAAGAGTGACACGTAGAGATTTTGTCTTTAAAAGCACCTACGTTCACTAAATTCTTTTTGTGAAACCTGATATTTGACTGCGCAGTCTAAGTTCTTTTTTATTCCACCATATCTGTTCTTTAATGGTACCGAGAAGGTGGCCACCTTCTACGGACACCGAACCGGTCAACAACTTCGATGACTCACGGTCCTTTAACCGGCCAACAACTTCGATGACTCACAGTTAATTACTTGTGTACACTAGTTCGAGTGGGGATGCTTACCCACTGGAACCCGAATTCGATTTCATACTTGGAACCTTAAACCAGGAATCTTGGATCCTTAAACCAGGAATCCGAACCAGATAGGCATTGATACAAAACATAAATCATTTCGGCAAGACAATACTTTGAAACATATTTCTCAAGTTGAAATCCTTTCGAAAACAACATAAATAGCATACGGGCACACATAATTTTTCTTTGTAATAGAAAGCCTACTTGGATAGCTTCGATTTGCACTTGCTTTAGTCTCGTAACGCAAGGTAGATCTCTCGTAAGAACCTTTAGAAAATCTCGTATAAGTTAAAATGCCCTTCGTGCATTTGAAACATTTAATCGTAAGATATATCATTCTTGGTTCTTATTTCGACTCGTAAATTGGGATATTGATACTTCAGATCAATATTATCTATAAGGTGTTGAATCCTCGATTCAATTACTCCGGTAATTGCCTTTAAGTGCAATAAGTGTATTAACACTTAATGAATTAATTAATCCTTGATAATTAATTATTCATTTAAGTTCTAATTATTTAATCCTTTAAAACCTCAAATATTAATTCCTTAAATAAATCCTAAATAAAATTAGAGATATTAATTCTCTTAATTTAGATCCCAATTACTAAATAAATTGGATCTTCTTGATTTAATACTTAGGCTTTAATTGTCTAAATTAATAGCTCTAAATATTAATACTTAGGTGTCGTTTACTTGCATGATAAGTTGGATTGATAAAAATATATGATTGAGTATTTGAAGGATAAGATTACTAAATAGTTTAAAACCAAATAATCCATCATTTATCCATCAAAGTAAATATATGATTAACTTGGATTAATTTTATCAATATTTCTTATCATGCAAAGTAAACACCACCTTAGTGTATATACTATCCCTTCTTCCATTATTAATATTTACTAATTTATTGAACTCCATCTTAATTAAAATGACAAGCTTAATTTAATTAAGTCTTATCTTATTACAATATTTAACTAGTCCATTAAATTAATTAAGTGAGCTTACTAATTAATTTAATTAGTTTAATTATTGATTATCTTAATACACTGGGCCCATTTGATTAATTAATTTCGGCCCAATCCTACTTATTTTCGGCCCATACCACTTAAATCTCTTCAGCCCAACTAAAAGCCCATCGTGTAAATAAATCCTTGGCCCAATACTTTACTAACCCGGCCCAGAACCCGGTCCATGACCCGGCCCATTTCTATACTTAACTATCCTAACTTAACCCTAACCCTAGACACACACACACCGTTTCACTTCTTCTTCTCTCCCTCGCCTCTCTCGTTTCTGTCATTCCTCTCTTACACCCAAACGACATAATTCACTCCACCATCTCCTTTCCCTTCTGCTCTCTCGTTTCTCTCTCTTTTGCTCTCAGAAATCACCCAGCCCCCTTCCCTCGTCTCTATCTCTCGCTGTCTCTCTCCTCTGCTTCATTTCTGCTCATCGGCTTCTTCCTCTACCAAACGGCAGAACGGATCAATGGAGTTCCAGTCGCCGTCGACACCATGAGGTAATCTTTCTATCTTCTCTCTATTTCCAAATTTTTAGTTTAGAAATCTTGATTTCAGTTTTGTAAACCCTAGATTTCATTTACTTTTATTCATTCTCCCTTTTCTTTGTCTTCGTTTCTCCTGGCGAGCTCCCTCTCTCGGCGGTCAGGTCTATAGCCAACAAGGCTTCCCTCGACGCCTGCCTTCTGTTTGGTTTTCATGAGGTAATCTCTAATTTCATTACTTTTGAAATCTTCTACGTGTAAACATTTTTTTTTTCTTCTGTATGTTTTATTTATTATTGAATATGGTTAAATCTGAGTTCTTGGGCAGAACCCTTACTCAAATCTGAAATCTAACTTCTTAATGACTGATTGTCTGATTTCTTGAGGTTGTGGTCTGTAATCTTTGAGCTTTGTAGACTGCATGTCCTAATTTGTTGTTGGATTTTGGTTTGAGCCTTTGGATAAAACTGGTCCTATCTGAACTGTGAGTTGTTTAGCTTTCTCTTAATGTATGATTTCAGATTCTCAGGGAGATGATAAAATCAGATTTATAGTTGTGGACTGAAATGATTTAGGTATGATTTTTACTTGAGTTTTCAAGTCTGGAACTGTTCTATTTCCTTTAAGGGCTTCTATTTTCCTCTTAGTTGGGTCTTTGAATTTTTAAGCTAAGTGGTTCTTAAAAATGACTATAATTTCAGATGAGGTAGTATCTGTCTTTATTTGAAATTTAATAACTTCTGAGTTGGTTTCTGCATTGATCTTAACTTATACTTAGAGTTCAATGTTCTTTTAAAGTTATCTTCTTGAATGCCAACATAATATTATTTTCTGGAATCTGAATTGGCTTGGAGACACGAAAGTTTAAGTCTTGTGTTCTGAAATCTGGATATATAATTGTTGTCTTATGTTCTGCAAATCTGAACTTAACTCTAAGCTTTGTCTATGTTCTAGAGTCTGGAATATAACAAACATAGATCTATGTTCTTAAAGCCAGAATATGTATGTGTGTTCTGAAGTTCTGAATGCATAATTATAGCTTCTAAAATTCTGAAATATGAGACTATGTAGATATCTATGCTCTGAAACCTGAACTGCATAGTTGGTACACTGTTTTAGGTATAGAAAATGGTTCTAAGTATTAAGCTTCTGTTTTGGTTTTATTTTTGGACTTGGAATTATTCTACTTCTTACTGCAATCTGGATTGTTTATAACTGTACGTTTGCTGTTTTCATAGATTAATTAGGAGGGCAGAATGCAGTTTTGTAGTTTAACATGATTGTAAGTTAAAACTATAAGAGATATAAGTTGAAGGTAGAGCTAGAGCTTAATTTCATTACCTCAATCTTTAACTACTTCTTCTTCTTGAGTGAAAAATAGGATTGCTGCACTGTTTTTAGTGTTGATTTATGTGTGGGGTGTTAAACGTTCAGAGGCAGCCCATGTACTCCTTTTATAGGTGTTTTTGTAGTTGTATTCTATGTCTTAATGCTTAAGGTTTAATATCTAGTTTAATAGGTCTTTACTCTATTTATTGTAGGTGATGGAAGAGAGGCATGGAAGTCTTCTCTTACCCTCACTCAACCGAGCTACTGCAGCCTTTTACTATGTCTCATCCTCCACAGCAGCATGGCTGCTTTATCTCTTTCCCTTGCTTTCCTTCCATTTTTATGTTATGATCATCACATTTCTTACACTTATGGATAGCTTTCCTTCTTTCCTATTTCTCATGCTGCTGCACAGCTTTATATTGTAGCTTAGGCTTTTATTTAGTTTACTTACTACCATGCAATGTAATGACACACACACACACACACATATATATATATATATATATATAGTTTTGTTTCTATGGAAGTGTTTTACTTTCCCTTCTTTCCTTAATTTAAATGGGTAACTATTCATGCATGTATATCTATCCACACTTGAGTGCATTCCCTTTTTCCTTCTTACTTATAATACTTTGCAGATCTTATACAAAATAAACAGGCCTATGCATGTGGTTCCTCTTTATTTTATGTACAATTTCCAGCATGCTACACACATATATATATATATATATATCAAGCTTAAGTTATATATTTATATCTAGATGAAATTTATATTATCTTGTGGTGTATGCAACCTATGCATACCATTTAATTTGCCAAGGTACATACATATAACATGTCCCTACACTTATATATTTCCAAAGTTTAAACATATACCTTAAGATTACTATCCTTTAAGATATTAATTAAGAATTCTTTAATTACTAATTTTCTTAACTAAAACTCCTCTTTCTATATTAAACTCTCATTAATTAACTAAAATATTAAATATATATTAATAATCGCGTCCGAATATTGTTTACTTCGATAATTAAAAGATGGGGTATTACAAATTATAATGCATTGGTTAATGAATAAAAATGCATCATCAACTTATGCAATAAGATTATGCGTGTAATGCATCAAAATAATGTGTATCATGCATAAGTTTTAGTTCTTATATAAGAATTGGATCTCACGGGATCCTACCCCTATATATATAGAGGTAGTCAAGAGATCAAATATAATTAGTTTCACACGTGTTAATTAATATATTAAACTTGGGGTGTTTACTTTATCAAAATTGATGGTTAAAATTAATTGATTTTTAAATTAAAATATTAAAAATGTAGTAATAATTATTATATATATATATGTAATTGATTTATTCCTTATTTGGTGAGATTTTATTATAGTATATTTAGTTGTAATAGCTTTTGAAAAACATGATTTGTGCTTTAAAATTTTTTAAATAAAGAAATGTGTCTAAATAAATGAGATAACTCAAAAAGAAAAATGTGTTTAAATAAGTGGGACGAAATTAATATATGTTAGTTTGAATTTATCAATTATAAAAATTTATTATAATTATTAGTATTAAATATTTAAAATAATTATATATCCTGGTCAAATAGGATAAATTTTTAGTACTAAATAGATTCAGTTTGTACATGTATATTATGAATTGTTTAATGTTCAACTTATCTTGTTGCTTTATTGGCTGGCTCATAGTATAGGATTTGTAATGAAATGTATTGAGTTTGAATCCTAATAATGTTAGTTTTTTAATTTAGTAGTTATAGTATTATCTTTGCCATTAAAATTGAATTTAATTACAAAATCGCAATTCAAATTGAGTTAAAATTGAATACTTCATATTTTATATATATATAGATTTGGAGAAAGTGATTATTAACTATTTGCTTTCTATTTTGATCTCTGCCACAATTTCAAAAAAAAGAAGAAAAATCACTTATTGAAGTTAAACTCAAGTTTACATGTATATGGATTCTATATTGATTGGGTTACTTCAACTATAACTCGTTTTGAATAGTTGGCGTCTTTTTTGAAGTAAATTATTTAGTTCATACTCAATCCCTCCACGAAAATTGTATTGTGAGAAAGTTGACGCCTAGTATGAGAGAGTCGATACAAATTTTAATTAAAAAAATATAAAGTATCTTTCTAATGGAGAAAGTGACACATAAAATATAATATATATATATATATATATATATATAGTTTAAAATATTGAGTGTTTTTTAAGACCATATATAAATGAGTAAATAGTAGTATACTTTTAGGGGGTGTTTGGTTTTCTTAATTAGCTGTGATTGATAAAATAATCAAGCATAATAAAGGGTTTAGTTTGCTTGATTTGGCCCGGGATAGATTATTCGGCCCGCATATAATCAAGGTTTTCCTTGATTATTAATCAACTCAATCTTGACTTGATTAGACTTGATTGTCAATCAAACATCATTCCAAAATGCAAATTTACAAAATTATCCTAATCAATTTTATTATTTACAAAAATACAAGTAAACACATACCACACATATTTCTAGAAAGGACAATTTAGGTATTATTCTATATTTTAGTCATAATTACATAACTTATCAAACATTATAATCAATCCAACTAAACAAATGATTATATAATCCAAATAATTCAATCATATCTTTGTTGGAAAAATTAATTTTGAACTTTTCTTAATTAATTTGGTGGGTGTATATTTAATTCTTTGAGAATTAAATAGTCGATGCATGTTTCAAAATCGAATTTCTCAGTGAGTGAGAAATGCGTTGTGTTAAGATTTTGAAAATTTTGAGCATTTTAGTTGAAGGCATTTGGGCCCAAAGAATGAAGAATGCTTAAATGATATGGATTGTGACATTGGACCATTTTTTCTATATTATTTTGGCCCATGTTTCTAGCCATGATTGGAATCTCACGTATAACAATTTAAATTGCATGCATGGATTTTGTTCTTCCCATGCTTGAGAGTATTAAACATACTTTATGACATTTATATCATGAAGTAGTGGGAGTGCAACTAAAGGGTTGCAAGGCAGCCTTCCATTATGTAATGTATTCATGGTATGCCTTTTGGATATTCCCCCTATGTAGCTATAAAATGAGGAGTTGAGAGCTCATTTTGAACACAACAAATCTTGAGCTCTCTCTCCTCTCCATTCTTGCTCTCTCAAAGCAATTTTCTAGCATCACTTTCATTTTAGATTTTAGGAATTTATAGTGTGCTCGGTTCTCCGCCTCGTCAAGTTCGTCGGGATCTTTAGAGTTTGTGGTGCTACTACTCTAAAGGACGAAGTCGTTTTATTTTTGGGGATGATATGTCGGACCGTAAGCACTAGCCGGCACGTATCTCGTCTTGCGAAAAGTGGGCTTTTCTCGATTGACTTTTTATTATTTTATTTGTAATTTTCAAAGCATTGTAATATCCGGTTCTCGATTTTAATAAAATTATTATTTTATTATTACAATCACAAGACGAGATACCGACTTTGCTTTGGAGATATCAACTTTCTCGAATACCACCGCTGCTGTCTCGACTGCCGCCGCCCGCCACGTCCGCCGCTACCGCTGCCGCCTCCGCTTCTACCACCAACCTTATCGGTGGTTCCGCTGCTGCAAACACCTCTACCAGGACTAACAACGTGTCCGTGATGGCTCCTCTTTCGAGGGCTCTACCTCAAGGGAAGAAACCCGATAAGTTTTTGGGTGTAAACTTCATGAGGTGGCATCAAAAGATGTCGTTCTACTTAACAACATTGGGTCTTGCGAACTTCTTGAGTGAGGATGCTGCGGTTGTACCGGAGGATGCAGACTTTAACGTTCGTGTTGCCTCTGATGTCTGGCATCAAGGCGATTTCCTTGTGAAGAACAACGTGTTAAACAGGTTAGATGATACTCTCTACTCGGTTTATGTCAGTGTTAAAACGACGAAAGAGCTGTGGGATGCTCTAGAGAAAAAGTGCCGTGTCAAGGATGCGGGAACTAAAAAGTTTCTTGTTGCCAACTTTTTTAACTTCAAGATGATCGATTCTCGATCCGTGATGGAGCAAGTGCAAGAGTTGCAAACTCTTCAACATGCAAGCGGAGCAAATGACATTGCCAACTCCGTTCATAGTTGCTGCCATGATCGAGAAGCTTCCACCGAGTTGGAAGGATTTCAAGAACTAACTTACTCACAAAAAGAGTGAGATGGAGATTGAAGATCTTATTGTCAAACTTCGAATAGAAGAAGACAATAGGAAGCGTGATCCAAGGTTTAAGCTTGGAGACGAGGCGAAAGCCAATTTAATGGATTATGGCGAGAACTCTAAGAAGCGTGGCCGCCCTAATGCCAAAGGCAAGGGAAAAGTTGTTGCTCGAAAATTTGAAGGTACATGCTTCAATTGCGACAAACCAGGCCACATGGCAAAGGACTGCACCAGTCCGAAGAAAAAGGTGACTAAGCGGTATGCCCACGCTGTCAAGAAAGACAAGTGGGATGAGGATGACTTAGCTGCCGTGGTTTATGAAGTCAACCACGTTGATAATCCGCGAGCATAGTTTATCGACACGGGTGCTACCGTGCATGTTTGCTCTGATCAAACTATATTTTTGACTTATCAAGCTGTTGAGGAGAAGAAGCTTCATATGGGCAATCAAGACTGGTCTAATGTGTCCGGAGTTGGTGATTGCGTGCTCAAGATGACGTCTGGTCAAGAGCTTAGATTGAAGGATGTGCTGCATGTCCCAGACATTCGAAAGAATCTAGTCAGGTTCTATTCTTGTTAGCAAGGACTTTAGGCTCGTATTTGAATCCGATAAGTTTGTTTTGTCTAAGTTTGGTACTTTTCTTAGAAAGGGTTTTCTTTCCAATGGTTTGTTTAAACTGAATGTAATGGTTGTTTGCCGTGTACCTAAACTTGAGAATAATGAGAATGCTTTATCTTCCTCTTATTTGCTAGAGTGCTTTGATTTATGGCATTCTAGATTACGACATGTTAATCTGAATGCGATAAAAAGGTTAGTAAATTTAGATTTACTAAAAGTTGGTAAACTTAATTCACAAGGAAAATGTAAAATTTGTGTTGAAGACAAAATGACTAAACTACCATTTCACTCGGTTGAGAGGAGCACCGTACCTCTAGGTTTAATTCACACGGATATGTGTGATTTAAAATTTGTGCAAACTAGAGGTGGTAAAAAATATTTTATTACTTTTATTGATGAATGCACACGATATTGTTATCTTTATCTTCTAAGAAGTAAAGATGAGGCGATTGAAGCTTTCAAAAACTTCAAATCGGAAGCAGAAAATCAACTTGATCGTAAGATTAAGGTTGTGAGAAGTGATAGAGGAGAGGAATATGTTGCTCCGTTTGAGGTGTTATGCAACGCAAGTGGCATAATTCATCAAACTACAGCCTCATATTCACCTCAATCAAACCGGGTTGGAGAACGCAAAAATCGTACTCTTAAGGAGATGATGAATGCCCTATTGATTAGTTCAGGATTACCCCAAAACATGTGGGGGGAAGCTTTCTTAACGGAGAATTATATCCTGAATAAATTCCACTTAAAGGTAAGAATGTAACTCCCTACGGGTTGTGGAAATGACGTAAGCCGTCTTACAAATACCTCAAAGTGTGGCGGTATTTGGCTAAAGTTCAAGTGCCTTTACCGAAACAAGTTACAATTGGCCCTAAAACAGTTCATTATATCTTTATCGGTTATGCACTTAATAGTAGTGCGTACCGTTTTCTTGTTCACTGCTCAGAGGTTTCCGACGTGAAAGAAGGTACGACGATTGAGTCAAGGAATGTTATATTCTTTGAGAATGTATATCCTTGCAAGAATAAGGAAAGTGAAACAATTGTGAATAGCTCTGCTAAAAGAACTGTTGAAGAGGCTACGAGTTCTCATCCGGTTGATGATGAACCGAGACGTAGCAAAAGAGGTAGAGTTGCCAAAGATTTTGGTACTGACTACATCACTTTTATGTTGGATGAAGAACCAAAGTCAATTTATATAGCCCTCTCAGGCCCAAATGCTGCATTCTGGCAAGAGATTGTCAATAGTGAAATTGATTCGATCATGGAAAACCACACGTGGGTGTTGACCGATCTCCCGGAAGGACATAAACCGTTAGGTTGTAAATGGATCCTTCAAAGGAAATTTAAACCTAATGGCACTATTGACAAGTTTAATGCTAGACTTGTAGTCAAAGACTTTAAATAAAATGAAGGGTATGATTTTTTTGATACCTATTCACCTGTGATAAGGATCACATCTATTCAGGTGCTTCTCGCGATTGCTGCGTTGCATAATCTTGAGATTCACCAAATGGATGTTAAGACTGCCTTTTTGAATGGTGAATTAAAGGATGAGATATACATGGAACCCGAGGGGTTTGTTGCACCGGGTCAAGAGAAAAAGGTGTGCAAACTGGTTCGTTCTTTGTATGGTTTGAAACAAGCGTCTTTACAGTGGCACTTGAGATTTGACAAAGTAATGTTGTCAAATGGTTTCAAAATTAACGAGTGTGATAAATGTGTTTACATTAAAGGCTCACCTAACATCTTCGTTATTGTGTGTCTGTTTGTAGACGACATGTTTATTATGGGGAGTAATAATCAGGTTATTGTTGATACGAAACGAATGTTAAAGAGAAATTTTAAAATGGTTGATTTGGGGTTGGCGGATGTGATTCTTGGGATAAGAATTTTAAGAACATCCGACAGAATTGCTTTAACACAATCTCACTATGTTGAGAAAGTGCTAAAGAAATTGAATGCATTTGACAGCTTGCCGGCTAAGACCCCTTTAGAGCTCAACGTTCACTTGAGTAAGAACAAGAACGACCCTGTTTCTCAAGAAGGGTATGCTAGAGTTATAGGTAGTTTGATGTATATCACAAATTGCACTAGACCGGATCTAGCTTGTTTTGTGAATAAGTTGAGCAGGTTCACGAGTTATCCAAGTAAGGAACATTGGAAAGCTCTGACGAGAGTTTTGAGATACTTGAAGTATACTCTTAACTTTGGTTTGCATTACTCGAGATATCCCCCTGTGCTTGAAGGTTATTGTGATGCAAATTGGATATCTGACTCGAGAGATTCATTCTCAACGCGTGGATATGTCTTCGTTGATGGGGGTGATGTTGTTTCTTGGAAATCAACGAAACAGACGTGTATAGCCCGGTCCACCATGGAAACTGAATTTATATCTTTGGACGAGCACATAACGGTAAGTCTCGGCATATACGACGTCGTAACAATACTGTTAGAGAGTTGATCACGATTGGTGTTATCTCAATTGAATATGTAAGATCAACAGATAACATAGCGGATCCATTAACTAAAGGTTTGAATCGTGATCAAATGGCTAAAATTGCTAGAGGGAATGGGATTAAAAGCCACATCTTAAGGATGAGTATAATGGTAACCCAACCATGATGACTGGAGATCCCAAGACCTTGGTTCAATGGGAAAACTAAGTTATATGAGTTCGTGTTGTAACACTTGGCCCTTCCTTAGAAAGCAAATGAGTATTGAAGACTTGCAATGTGGTGAGTATAAGTCTTTTGACTTTTAATAATTCTTGATAAAGGAGTATGACAAGATACTTGATAAGAATCACCTATATAAGTGAGAAGTGGGGCCGCCTCATGTGATTAGTCACTTATGAATCCAAAGAGGGTGTCCATGGCCGAAACGGACCCAAACGTGAGAACTGACGAGGTCGAGGTGGTATTGTGTTAATACTATTAACTCGGTATACACTAAGGAGAAATATTTCAAGGCATCACGTCCACTAGTTCGTCGGTATGCCCGATGGTGTTAACTATGGAAGGTTCAAAACCACAAATTACCTTTTCAAATGCGATATTGTCTCACGAGGATTGAGCTTGTGTCTAAATTCGTGCATATGCATTTCCACTCATGTGGCGGATTGTTGGAAAAATTGATTTTGAACTTGTAGGGTTGTTAATTAATTTGGTGGGTGTATATTTAATTCTTTGAGAATTAAATAGTCGAGGCATGTTTCAAAATCGAATTTCTCGGTGAGTGAAAAATGCATTGTGTTAAGATTTTGAAAGTTTTGAGCATTTTAGTTGAAGGCATTTAGGCCCAAAGAATGAAGAATGCTTACAAGATATGGATTGTGACATTGGACCATTTTCTCTATATTATTTTGGCCCATGTTTCTAGCCATGATTGAAATCTCACGTATAACAATTTAAATTGCATGCATGGATTTTGTTCTTCCCATGCTTGAGAGTATTAAACATACTTTATGACATTTATATCATGAAGTAGTGGGAGTGCAACTAAAGGGTTGCAAGGCAACCGTCCATTATGTAATGCATTCATGGTATGCCTTTTGGATATTCCCCCTATGTAGCTATAAATTGAGGAGTTGAGAGCTCATTTTGAACACAACAAATCTTGAGCTCTCTCTCCTCTCCATTCTTGCTCCCTCAAAGCAATTTTCTAGCATCACTTTCATTCTAGATTTTAGGAATTCATAGTGTGCTCGGTTTCCCGCCTTGTCAAGTTCGTTGGGGCCTTTAGAGTTTGTGGTGCTACTACTCAAAAGGACGAAGTCGTTTTATCTTTGGGGATGATACGCCGGACCGTGAGAACTAGCCGGGGCGTATCTCGTCTTGCAGAAAGAGGGCTTTCCTCGACTCGACTTTTTGTTATTTTATTTGTAATTTTCAAAGCATTGTAATCTCTGGTTCTTGATTTTAATAAAATTATTATTCTATTATTACACTCTTATCATATCAATTTAACTTATCTCATCCACTAAACCAAACGCCCCCATAATGGACTGTCACGACCGCACTCTACTAAGGATAGTAGAATCCGAGAAAATCATGACTAAGGGAGAGATTTAAGAAACGGGAATAGAATGGGGAAATTGAATCAAGATAATTGAACAACATTCACATAAGTTAGGTTAGTACTTCATTGTATGTAATCGACATGGAAATAACTTGAGTCATAAGCTCATACATAACCACGAATATTAAAGAAGACTGAAGCCTTGAGTCTATTATATAGAAATCTCAACTAGCAGCGGAAAACTACTCGAATCGATGAAAGTTCTACATGTATGAGGACATGTAGAACCCCCAAGAGTCAACTGCTAAGAGACCGACAAAAGCATGACGTAGCACCCCTTCCTTCATCGTTCCTTAACCTGCACGTTTAGAAATACATGCAGGGCTGAGTACAATGGTACACAGTAGACACGTGTCGAAATCACACTCATACAATTATAACTGTTAAGCCATTATAAGTGAAACATAGGAGTTTTGTCTCTAAAGCACCTATGTTCACTAAAATCATTTCTCGTGAAAATCATATGTTCGACTGCAGTCTAAGTTCTTTTGTAATCAACCATATCTGGAGTTCTATGTGTCGGGGAGGTGGCCACCTCACACGGACATTGGACCGGCCAACCCACTAAGATGACTCACGGTCCGTTGTGTACACTAGTCCGAGTAAGATATCTAATCTACTGGGACCCGAATTCGATTATAATTTAAACAGATAGACATCATACATAAATCGAAATATTTATGGCCAGACAGTAGTTTGAAAACAACTAATTTCATTCTAAAGTCATGCACACATATTTTATAGAGTAAGAAAACCTACTTGGATAGCCTCAATTGGTGTTAGGTTCGTTCTCGGTGTGCGGATCCGACCTCTCGTCGAAACCTTTAAATAAATTTCAAGTGAGATACAATCTCTAAGTGCATCTAATATCTTCTAAGTGTAAGGAAATATTATCCTTTACTATTTTGAGAATTATTCTCGGGTCTTTACTCGACTATTATTCGAGTATTGAATTTATTGTCTAGAGACGTTGATTTCTCAAATCAACTATGTTTCTTAGATTCTAATTTCATTTATTACACCCAAGTAATACATTGAGTAATAATAAATAAAGAAATTTCTAATTGAATATTTTTAAATTCTTAAGTCAAAATATCTATAAATTTCTTATAGGTTGAAATAACCTAATTAATATATCTTAAGTATGATTTATAATTCAAATTAATTATTAAGATGAAACTCTACTAATAAATTAATTAACTAAAATAAAATCTTAAATTTGGACATAGTCCAAATAAATGAATTCTTGATCTAATAGAGTTATTAATTAGCCCATTTGATAAACTAATTTGATCATTCTTAGCAATTTACTTAGCCCATAAAACACTTAAGTGAATTAGCCCACGTAATAAATTAAGTTAGCCCATTCTTAACTTATTTAAATTAGCCCATTGACATTTTATTTTGGCCCGTTAGAATTAAGTCTTGGTCCAGTTATTATTAATTCATTAGCCCAACTACTATAGCTAATTTGGCCCGTACCCGGTCCAGTTTCTGGACACTTCTAATTTACATACTCTAGACCTAACTTAACCCTATTCCTCCCCAAATATTATGCCGTTCACCTTCATTCCCTCTCCCTCACTTCTCATCTCCGACATCGCCTATCTCCACATCGACGCCACTCTTCACCACGCCACCTTCTCCGCGTCGCCTCCTTCTTCCCCGCGGAAGGCAGCCACAGAGGAGCCGTAGCCGGGCAGTTACCGTGCACTCGTGAAGCAGCCCTCACTAGCGCTGCTTTGCTCGTCCGAGACCTTCCTCCGGCAACTTCTTGCTTGGTTGGACTCGGCAGAGGTCCTTTCTCTCCCCCGAAGTTTCTCACCGCCGCTCCCCTCATCTCTCGGTAAGTTCTCCCCTTTCCCCTTCTTCTTCTTCCTTTTTCTTCCATCTCTACAGCTTTCCTCTTTCTTACTTGATTTCAAGACTTCATTTTTTTCTTACTACTGTGTATGTATTGATTTCTAAGAATTCGATTAAAAGCAACTTTAGTTAGAAGCCTAGATGTTATTCTCTTGATTTGGTTTACAGTTTTGGGAGGGTTAAATTGTGACTAGAAGTGCATCCTTAAAATAATTTAGAGATTAGAAGAGAGTCTTGGAAGAAGTCTATTTACAGATTTGATTTTTCCACTCCTTTATCAATTTGCAGGTTTGGTTCTACATTTGCAGGTTGGCTTCGGGGCGGTTCGGGCTTGTTCGGGACTTTTTGGGGTGATTCGGGGCTGTCCGGGACCATTTGGGACTAGTTTGGGACTGATCGGGATCGTTTGGAGCTTGTTCAAGGCTGTTCGAGGTTGTTCGGAGCTGTTTCGGGCTGGGGATATGAAGTGGCCCTAGGTTGCGTTTCTGCTAATTCAAAATAGCAACTATGTTTTTCCTTCCTTCCCTATATATTTGTTTTGAGGACTATGTTTACTTACTTTATTATGTTGTGAAGTTTAATGGGAGTTTGAAACATAACTCAAACTATTATAGTTTTAGTTTTAAATAGAGGGATATATATATACGTATGTTATGGTTAAGGTTCTAAGTCCAAATTATAGAACTACAATCTGATTTGTGAGCTTGTTTTTAGTCTACTAAACAGAATATTATTACATATTGAGTTTTTTTTATTTTTGAATTCTTCTTAACACATGTTCATTCTATTGTTCTATTATTCTAAGTTAATAGTTGTAGCACCTAAGTTCAAGGATTTAAGCATCTAGTCCAAAGTTATGTCCTTTCTTTGATTCTTGTATTTTTAAGAGGCATGAAGGGGAGTCAAGAGTCTATATATATATATATATATATATATATATATATATATATCCTAAGTTGAATGTTTAGTGTGTTTTTGTTACATTTTAACTCATTGTGTTGTTATGTCTATGTCTTTGTTTTTATGTTTTTCGTATTGTTTTAGTCCATTTTTATGCCGGTTCTTGTTTGGTTATGTTTGTTGTAGGATGAAGTGAAAAATGATGATTTGAGTTAGGATTGGTGCAGACGAGGTCGTTGGTGCAGAGCCGAACGAGGAAGAGGCGAGACAAGAATGGAACGGGAAGAAGAAGAGCACAAGGCAGCTGACCCTGCAGCCAGCGATCGCTGGGAACACAATTGTAGAGCGGCAGAAAGCACAGGCCAACAACCGCTGGCTTCCCAGCGGCCGCTGGCTAGCAGTTCTGTGCGGGATTTAAACTCGTTTTGAGCGTCATTTTACCTCTCTCTCTCTCCCCATGTAACTAGAACCTCTAGAAAACTTAATTTTTACTGCTTTTCTAGTTTAGGATTTAAGAATTCCGATGGATTGAAGCGGATTCCGAGTTTGGATCCTTACTTTTCAAGTAGTAAGTTTCCTTAAACAAATTTGGCGCCGTTTCAGCTGAAGTGCCGGCACCTCCCTCTCTCTCTAGTGCAGCCTCACGCTCTTTGTAGCGACGAACACACTCCCTTTGTTCATATGGAACAAAGGAAGTCTCAGAAGCAGCAACTAGACCAATATTCTTCAAGAATGTTGCAGTGAGGCAGACACCTTCCACTTTCTCATATGAATCAGGTACTTGCAGACCATAATGCAAAGCAAGGCGTTACGGAATATATGCTAATGCAGGGTGAGCTTTCTTCCTAGTTCTAATACCTAATTGGGACAATATGAAGGATGTGATGCACACCTTCTGTCCCTTCAAAGCAACAGATAAAAGAAAGCACTCACTCGAGTTGACCTTATTTGCCTGCTCCTTTCCCGACACATTGTAAGCAATAAATTTGTTGTATGATGAAGTGAAAAAAGATGATTTGAGTTAGGATTGGTGCAGACGAGGTCGTTTGTTGGGAACCCTAAAATATTAGTGTTGATGATGGCTTCTCGAAACACACTTAGCTAGTTTTAGAACATAATCTGTTCTTCATGTAAAACCAGATCACTATAGATAGACAGATCTGTGTTATGTATCTGATTAGGAGATGACTTGAAATGTAAAGGATATGTTCCTATAGAAGTCATTCTCAACTTAGAATAGGATGAAGGTCAAGATT
>JAPKLX010000068.1:262960-318866 GCA_026898415.1 Leonotis leonurus | reverse complement strand
CCCCCCCCCATACACCAAACCTTGCTCTTCCGGGACCAACATCGTTGGTGCAGAGCCGAACGAGGAAGAGGCGAGACAAGCATGGAACGGGAAGAAGAAGAGCATAAGGCAGCTGACCGTGCAGCCAGCGATCGCTGGGAACACAATTGCAAATCGTAACCGAAAGTTTGGAACCGGAACCGGAACTGCCCTACACGGTTCGGTTCCGAACCATGAACCTCCACAACGACGGTTCGGTTCTATTTCCAAATTTTTTGAACCGTGAATCGACGGTTCGGTTCCGAACCGTAACCGTGAACACCCTAGTAAGTACTAAGAAAGGTGTCTGTACTAAAAGTATTAAGTTCTTTCAATTTTGACTCATTTTAAATCATCATAATATTATGATGTATTTAATTTGCGGGATATTAATTTTTCCCATAATCATAAGTGTAATAAATAAATGTTGTATATGATAAACTGTTTTTCCCATCTAAAAAGGCATGAGATTGAAAAGGTGGGAACCACTTTCATATGATTAACTTCTTACATTTTCTTGTGATCAATTTGCTATGAAATCTTTATATATATATATATATATATATATATATATATATATATATATATAGTGTAAATGAGTAAAAGTACTCATTTTAAATTTTTGCATGTAGAAAATATCTAAAACTTGAACATGCATGTAGAAAATATCCATTTCATTTTAAAAATATAAAAAAGTACATAAAATTCATACACACTCTTACACATTTGTTAAAAGCAATAATTGAGTACTTGATTAATATATTTTTTGGACTATTATGTTGTATGATATATATCATACAATACACTTATTAAACCATATATTCCACACATTTTCACTCTTCGTATATCAAAGCAAAATAGTATTCAAATCATTCTATATAATTACATCGTATCTGACTTCAAAAGGCTGATATTGAATATATAAATCAGGTAATTGCCTTCTATCTACCATGAAATGCATGATTATGGATGGACCGCTGGTATATGTACCATGGACCGCCCAATATATGTGCCATATACTTACCAGCGGTCCATGGTAGATATATCAGAGGTTCATACACTATGTTGTTTTAGATGATATTTGTCAAGGTTTGACCGTTTGATAATATATTTTTAGGTAATTTTAAGATTAATATTGCATGTTTATTGTTTATATATTTGTATTAATTGCATGTTTATTTAATTTATCATGAATTTTTGGTTTTCATATGAAAGAGTACATATTAGAAACATATAGCAATGAACCGTTGGAAAAAGGGGTATGGATCGCCCATGGACCGCCCACGTGTATAGTCAGCGGTCCATACAGTTTCTTCCAGCGGTCCATGCATTTTCATGCTTATATGATATATGTGATAGCATATCTATATTTAATACGTGAAAAAATTATCTTATTTAATAATTATAGCTTATTTCCGAATAGATTTATGTATAATTCGTAATTTTTATTGGTAGATGATGAATTGTTAAATTGTAAACGTCAAATTTGGAGGTTATTGGGTTGATTGTAGCTACATGAATGGACAATAGCAGATTGCATCGCTTCCGAGAAATGAAATTTCGTTAAACAATCTTAGATTTTGTATTAAGAACATGTTGATGTCGTCGGGGATAGAGTACGAAATGTTTTACTTGCTGGCATTACGAAGTAGACAAATTATAAGATATCGTTTGACAAGTGATGCAGAATTGGTTGCTTTATGCATGAAAGTCGCAAGTCTCACTGTATATGTTAGTTATATCAATCAATTTTCGTTTGATATGGGTGAACCATCACAACGCTCAAACATGACTGATGAACTAGAAAAATATTAGAAGGATTGAAGCTTCGTGGGATTGGTTTGATGAATTTTACCCTAGAGACATGATCTTCAGTTCGACTAGCAGAGCCAATGAAATTCCAGACTTGAATGATGGATATAGATATGGACAGGGACAGAGTCAGGGTGAAGATTTGTATCAGGGTCGGGGGCAAGAACAGGAACAGGAACAAGGATGTGGACAAGAAAATATTGATTGTTATGTTGACGACGATGACGACGATGATTATGTTCCATCATCAGAGAGCTCCGATTTCGAGGAACAAACTGATTTTCCCTTTAACAGATTTGTTTTTGCTGAATTTGCTGCATGGATCCACGAGGAAGGAGGTATGCGACATTTATTAGAACTTATGTATCCTAGTGCAGATGATAATGATGAAATCCAAATCCCAGAAGCATACTTAAACAATTGGTTAATTCCAATGGTACCTCCTGATGCTACAGCTTCAGATGTGTTTTGTGAAGAAAATCCGATACTACAAGTTGCGTGCTTGTTCTCATGGAGGCTCGTGGCTTGTAATGAAATTTTGTGGCGAGCACACGTGCGGGGATGGTATCACAAATATTGGACCTAAAAAGGTCCACACAAAAGTGATCGGTGCGTATTTTGCAAAGAAAATGCGAAACACAAATAAAATCATAAAGCCCAAAGTTATTCAAAACGAGTTGATGACTATGTTTGGTATGCACGTGTCCTATGATGTGGCGCTTAGAGGTAGATACCATGTTGTTGAGATGATATATGGTAAATATCATGAATCATACCAACTACTGTCTGGTTATTTGCATATGTTAGAGGTGACAAACCCGGACACGATCACATATATCGACATTGATGCAAACATAAGGTTCCGTCATGTATTTGTGGCTCTTGGTGCTTGTAGATCAGTATTTGCCTTTTGCATGAGGCCGGTAATAGTAGTCGATGGTACTCACTTGAAGGGAAATAATAATGACATTATGTTTGTTGCAGTTACAAAAGATGCAAATGAGCAAGTGTATCCGTCGGCGTATGGAATCGGCCCAATTGAGAATCATGAGTCTTGGGTATGATTTATGACACGGCTACGAAGAGCATATGAGAGCACGCCTCAAACATTGATTGTATCTGATCAACATCTGTCAATTGAGCATGCAGTGAGAGTTGTATTTCCGGAAGCAACTCATGGCTTTTGTTACTAACATCTTAGTAGCAATTTAAAAAGATTTAGTAAAACTACTATGAGGTTGTTTCAAAAGGCTGCATACACATAAGCAATCCGAATTTCAGAAAAGAATGAACATGATTCAAGTTGGAAAGGTGGAGGGCTATAATCACATAATGAATGTTGGACCTGCTAAGTGGGCTCGGTCGATGTGTATTGTTCGAAAGTATAGCTTCTTAACGTCCAATGCAGTTGAGAGCTTTAATCGTACACTTTTATGGGCTCATCGTCTACCTATTTGTGCTTGCATCGAGGTAGTAAGACTGATTTGTGAGGATTGGTTTAGCAAACGACTTATAGTTGCTAACAGAGAAATACATCAACTTCCAGAAGAGGTAAGACACAAATTGATGGTCCAAATCGATAGATCTCATACATACAAAGCAATTCCAGTAGGTGATGATCGATACCAAATTGAAACCAACAATTGATCATTGTTGGTAGACTTTGGAGCATGGACATGTGAATACATGAAATTTCAATACGACGGGATCCCGTGTTCATGTTATTGCAGCAATTACGTACGTACTTTTTAATTATGTATTTGAGAATTAATTTAGATTATGTCCGTGAGAATTTATTATAATATTATTATTTGTGCAGGAAATCTGGAAGAACTACAATTGATTTTGTAGCACATGCACTACAATAAATCAGCATCAGTTGTAGATGCGTATAAAAATGTTATATCTCGAATTCCTCCGAAACAATATTGAAATTTACCCGACAATATTTCAAGCATTGAGGTTTTACGAAACAAAGCAAAAAGAATATCGGGTAGACCAACGATGAGTAGACATAGGGGGTGTGGATAATCATCGGGCCGTACAAGTAGAAGAGCAAGACGGTGCCCACATTGCAACATGAATGATCACACATGTCTCAATTGTCCGAATTTATTCAATGATTAATTTGTAGTATGATTGTATCATCTTTGCATTATGAATGTAGTTTCGAATTAATTCATGTCATATGAGCAGTTAAATTAAAAAAATCATAATAAATTGATAATAACTGGAATTTAAGAGAATAAAATTTTAAGATGAACCCAAAGTCTTAAATTTGTATTTACCAAAAAGAAAACACGTAAAATCATTTCAATTCTAATTTTCCCGAATTTTCAAAGTTAGAAAATTTCCCAGATTTTCGCAATATTTCACAGTTTGCGCAACCATTTTGTAAAAATCTTAGTAAATTGAAAACATAACGAAATCGATTGAATCAAATTGAATATTACTTCGAACTCGATGTAGTATTTTATTATATTAACAAGACCAAAATTAGGATACTAATACAGTACAAAAATGATGAGACAGAAACCGGGCAGAATTCGATATTCACAATTTGCAATATTTCACAGTTTGCGCAACCATTTTGTAAAAATCCTAGTAAATTGAAAATATAACGAAATTGACTGATTCAAATTGGATATTACTCCTAACTCGATGAAGTATTTCATTATATTAAGAAGACCAAAATTCGGATAATCATACAGTACATAAATCACGAGACAGAAACCGGGCAGAATCATATATTCAAAGTTTGCAATATTTCACAGTTCACAATATCAAACGGATACTAATACAGTAAAACATATGGTTTAGAAATAATAATCAAATATAAAGAGAGAAAATTCTCTGAGCAACTAATGTACGATACATCTTAACACGGTTGGTTCCCTAGCTTATAGAAGGACTCCCACTAATATGTCGCTCAACAGTCATGTACAGAAAAGGACCACAACTATGATTATCATTTTGATTGAATTGCTCTGATTCTACTGGAACCTTCCACTTAAATCATGCACCCGTCTCAGACACACCTATCTGTTGATGCTGGTAAATAGAACGAATGTGATATCACAATTGGCAAAAGAAAGAAAATAGTTGTCAATGATCTGTATCTAATTTTCTTTGTATCTTTGTCCAATTTATGCCAACATGAATCGTGGAAAGTTATGATCCGATTGTACATATCACAAATAATGACCACAAAATGGCCATTGACAATACAAGGAAATATAACCTACAAGTTCAACATTCACATATAAAAATAAAAACTTAATAGCATATAAAATCCATATAATTGCATACAACATTAACATATATAAAAATAAAAACTTAATAACATATAAAATTTATATAATTGCATACAACATTAACATATATAAAATTAAAAACTTAATAGCATATAAAATTCATATAATTGCATACAATATTTAATACAAAATTTAATTGCATACAATTAAAAAACATACCGTTATAGCGTTCCACCAAGGTATGATTGTGGATCTCATTCCACGTGCGTGAATAACATCACACAAAAAGTCATGAGGCATATAATTTTGCTTCACATATGCCAATTTTGCCTCTCATCCTGGCAACTCCAGTGCATCGGCACTCTCCATACCAGCATTCCAATCCGACTCCGGTCGATGCTTCAAAATAAAATTAGGCTCATTGTAATACCCCGTCTTTTAATTTGAAAGAATTATCGAGTTTAATATTAAATAGGGTATCATATCCGTAGGAAATTTAAAATTTCGTTGTTAAGTTTTGAAAACGTTAATTATCCAACGAATTTAACGTTTATTGTGACGTGCTCGAATTTCTATTCAACTTACGATAAATCCCTAATTGAATTATTATTTTTTTTTATGTTGAAATATTCAAATAACAAATTGAGTATTATTATTATTATTACATGCTATTAGCATTAATATGAAATATCTCATAATTATTTTTAAGGACTCAATTAGTTAATAAAATTCAAGTGGATAAAATAGAAAGCCCAATGAAATATAAACATACTATTAAGAGTGCAAGTGTGCAAAAATAGCCTACCACTTCAAGTAGGTTGTATAAACTTTTAGCCTACCACTTCATGTGGATAAGTCATGCTCCTCCACGTCGCTTTCCACCCTACCACACATATCTTTCACCCTTCTACCAACTTCAACTTTTATCCACCATACAAACACTTCTTCCATTGGCATCATAACTTTATAGATTTGTCCCTTCTCCTTCTGGTTGTCTAGTCCCTGCAAGTGAAGAACACATAGGAGAGGAAGAGAGGCAGTAGCAACAACACATTCCTAATCCACCTTCTTCCACCTTCCACCTTCCACTTCAAGTAGGTTGTATATTCATATTACATAACTTTTAGCATATTCTGAAGCTTCTTATTTTCAATTGCTTCACAGAGTTTAGTTAAATTGCTTTAAGTTTTGGTTCAGAACCTAGCATGCCTTCTTTTAATATCCTAGTACTACATATTCATGAAGGATTTCATAACTTAGAATCTAGGATGCTACTTCACATTTAGAACAACAAATGCTAGCATCCTGCACAAAACAATCGAGCCTTTCACAAGTTTAGAAGTAGACTATTGTTTCATAGTTAGGATATGCTTTCAAGCCTTCTCAAGTTTAGAAAATAAACTGCTAATTCACATAGCAACAATAGAGAATTCAGAACAATAAAATTTAGAAAATAAAGCTTATGTCTTCTCTCCACATACCACATATAGTTATCTTTAGAATCAAACAAAATCAAACCCAAAGCATGGTTTGAAAATATAGTTATCTTTAGAATCCACCAGAGCCGAACTGAAATTTAATGAATTTAGAAGAGAGCTGCTTGCTTTAACCGATTGAGGCGGCCCTGCTGCAGAAGGTGGAAGCGACGAGGGGTTGATTGCAGATGATGGTCGACGAGTCGACGACCTTGAAAACTGAGAGGGAGGGGGTGGTTTTAGGCTGGAAAGATTGGGGCTTTTGGCCTAGAACCCTTTATTATTTTTTTTTGAATGGGAGAAGAATGGAATTGAGTTCAGAGAGTTTTGGACGGGGTTCAAAGATTTGATCGGAGATAAATCAAAGAGGAAGAAGGGGCTTTAATATTCCATTTTTGGATGAGAAATCGAAAGAATAGGGGGAGGAGTATTGATTGGAGTACGAAGAGCCCACATCAGAGGAGATTTCGCCGGCAACGACGTCGGGCCGGGAGGCGGCGAAATTATATCCGCGGCGGTAATGGCTGTAGAAAAAAAGGTAATGTGCGCAGTGTGTGTGCGTGACTCTCTGTAAAGAGAGAAAATGAAGATGGGAGAGAGGGGTGGGGTGACGATGATGGGTGGGTGATTAGTTTTAGGTTTTATTTATTTAGTATATATATTGTTATTATTTTGTTTAGTTTTAATTTAATGATTAAGACTAAAGTAATTGTTAATTAAAATCTGAATAAATAGGAGAATGGGCCTGGTCAGACAATTGGGCCGATAAATCTTAAGAAATGGGAATTTATTCCTTGGGCCGGGCTCATATAAATTAATTAGTTGGGCTAGATTTAATTAATACTAATGGACTATTATTAATGAATAATTGTGTCTTTGGGCCTAATTAAATTGGACCTTGATTAATTTAATTAATTGAATTAATTAAATTATTAAATTTGATTGACTAATAATTAATAGTAGATTAATTATTTAATTAAATGATAATTATTAATGATTAATAATTAAGGTTAATAATTAATTAAGAGTAATTAATTATTAAATGTGAAATCTTAAGTAATAATAATAATTATTGGGATTAATTATTATTTGATATATATCAAGTCTTATTTATTATTAATTAATTATAATTAATTTATTAATAAATAATTATATTACTTAATTAATTTAGTGAATTTAAATTAATTCAAATCGAGACATGAACTTTTTATAAGGGTCCCCAATTACGCGAACTTATCTAAAAATTCCGATTCTTATGTCGGATTTAATTATCTCCATTATATTAATTGCAAGCAAGCAATTAATTATTTATCGAATTAGTAAACGTTTATTTCCTTTTAACGAAACTAAGGTTTTCGGAGAAAACCTTAAAGCTTCGTTGTGTTTTAGTAGAACGGATATGAAACCCTAAAGCCTATAAAATCATTATGTCTCGAGTCAATGGAGATATTCTAAGAATTCAAATGATTCTAAATGTAACTCGTTACCTGAAGGTCCATCGATGGGGTGACAGCTAAGGAACGAGAAGGAGAACCAGGCTTGTCAACCAATACTGGTGTCTCAGGTGGGTTCACTATACAACCTATACTTTTGCTGTAATAAAGCATGTTCAAATAAAATGTGAAATGATTGAAATTCTATGTGTTCTATGTGTGATTGTCACGCCCGCTTTCTACTAAGTCTAGTAAAGTCGGAAACGTGACTAATGAAAGGAATAAACAACGAGAGTAAGACAGCGGGTATTCCTCTCCTAACATAAATCAAGGGTTCATCCTGTAATTTCATGAAGTCAGAGTCATAAGCTCGTTACATCACGTAACTAAATTAAAGAGTTTAAAACTCGGTCTTATTACATAATGGTCTAGCAGCGGAATGTAGGATCGCATAACGAAATCCTACGTGTATGAAGACACGTAGAACCCCCAAGAGTCAGCTACTAGGAGACCGACAAAAAGCCCAACGTAGCACCCGTATCTTCTTCGTTCTTAACCTGCACGTTTAGAAATGCATGCAGGGCTGAGTACAAATTGTACTCAGTAGGCACGTGCCGAAATCGCACACTTACATATATAACTGTCATGCCATTGTAAGTGAAACATAGGGATTTTGTTTCTAAAGAACCTATGTTCACTAAATTCTTTTGTGATTCTTAAAATTCGACTGCGCAGTCTAAGTTCTTTAGTAATCAAGCATATCTGAAATTTTCTGTGTGTCGGGAAGGTGGCCACCTTCCACGGACACTTGACCGGTCAACCTTCGCTGACTCACAGTCCATTGTGTACACTAGTTCGAGTGGAGACGCTAACCCACTGGAACCCGAATTCGATTTCATAATAATAGTTCGAGTGGAGACGCTAACCCACTGGAACCCAAATTTGATTTCATAATCATAGCAGATATGTATCATACAAAACATAAAACATTTATGGCAAGACAGTGCTTTGCAAATATCTCGTTTCATTTTGAAAGTATGCACACATATTTTCTAGAGTGAGAAAAGCCTACCTGAATAGCTTCCTTCGATAGGATCTGAATTCTTTCTCGTTTAGTATTTCCTTCTTCCGTAACCTTAATCGTAATTAAGAGGAAGATACTCCTTGTGAGTATATAAAATCTATTTTATCTAAAATGAAATAATATTCTATTATTTCATTAATTATTCTAATCCCTTGCTCGACTAATATTCGAGTACTTAGAGATTTCTATAACTATTTTCGTAGGATTTTAAATCATTCCATGATTTATTAATCCCTTATATTTTATTTGCTTTACCCAATTAATTTAATAATGGGTACTATAATTATTCAAGATAATTTACTTGAAATAAATTAAATTCTAAACTAGAATGCTAAATCAAGTCTTTACTAGATAGTATTAATTTAATTAATACTATTTAAGAATTTAATATTCATTGAAATATTACTACTAATTTTCATAATTCAATTGATTTATTGGATCTAATCTAATTATCTATATCCAATCCATTTAATTACTAATCTTTTCAAAGATTCAATTTATTAATCCATTCTAAATACTTAATCTGGCCCCTTCTAACATAATTAATTAGGCTCTTTAATTTTAAATTCAAGCTCAATTTATCATCATCTATTTCAGCCCACTATTAAATAAATTTCGGCCCGTAAGATACACTTGACTCGGCCCACTTGATTTATTCTAAATTCTCGGCCCAACTGAATTAATTGCCATACTTTAGTGAAATAATTTTGGCCTCATTCTACTGGGCTCGGCCCACTCGACTACAAACCGAGCCGGTAATTTGATCTTGATCCGGCCCAACTGAATTTGGTTTAAAAATTCTCCTAACCCTAGACACACACACTTCTTCACTCCTATTCATCTCCCTCGCCTCTCTCGTCTCTCTGCAGCGTTTCTCCCTCTCTTCTCCCTTCTGCTCTCTCGTCTCTTTCTCTCCTTTGCTCACAGAAAACTCAGCCCCTCCCCCTTTCCTCGTCTCCATCTCTCGCTGTCTCTCTCTCTGCTCCGTTCTATCTCGGTTCTCTCTCTGCTTTCGGAGGAAAGTTCCCCGGAGCACATCCCGCCAGCCCCGTCGCGTGCTCACAGGTAACCCATCTCTTTTATTTGCTTTATAAATCTCTATTTTAAATCTTCAAGCTTTGAAGACTGCATGCCTTAATTTATTGTTGGATTTTGGTTTAAGACCTAATTCTAATTACTTCCAGTTTCTTATTTTTTTTTCGGTTTCTAAATCATCTTTTATGCAGTTTCAATCCCTAATTTGTGTTTCCCAGATTATGTATTTGTGGAGATCTCAACTTGTGTTTTAATTTGTGTTTTCCAGATTGGTGGAAGGGCTATTCTTGGTGGAAGAACAGTTCGCAGGCCTGTCGGTGCTTCCCCTGAAGCTGCCATCGCACGCGGCTGCTCTCCCACTCTCTCGACTGTCTCTGTTTTTTCCCCCCTCTCTCTGCCTCTATCTCTCTACTGTTCCTGGAGGAAAAACTCACCAGAGTTCTATCCTACTCAAAGGTGAATTCTAATTTCTTTTAGTTCTTATTCTGTTTTTGTATGTTTGGATTTAGTGTTGGTTTGGCTAATTTGGTTTCTTGGACCAACAATTTTATAATTTCAGATTTCGTTTATAATGTTGCTACTGATTCTTCGCCGTAATTTATTTTTGTATTTTCTACTCCATAACTTATCATTTCTGCATGTTTTAATCCGTTTTTATTTTCTGTTTTGACCGAGGCTTTGAGGCTTGGGTGGAGAAGGATTAAGCAAGGGTTCTGAAGCTCCAATGGTTTAATTCAGTTGGTAAAATTATCTACTTTGTTCAATAGATGTTATGCTTAAATCTGTATGTTCTATTCGGGTTGCCACGTGTCTAAAATGGGATCTTTTGTTGGAGTTTTGGTTTGAGCCTTTGGATGATTTCAGTTTCTCATTCTGGAGATATAAGTGTATTGACTATGTTCTGGAGTATGATTATAATATAAGTATAGGTCTAAGTTCTAAAATCAGGACATATATATATGTTTTTATTCTGAATTCTGGATATATAGATATAATGGTTGTCTTATGTTCTGAATCTGGATGTTTAAGAATATGTATATGTTCTAACTTCTGAAATGTAATTGAAGTTCTATGTTTCTGAAATTCTGAACTCAACTCTAAGCTTTGTCTATGTTATAGAATCAAGAGATGTTCATATGCATATATACCTATGTTCTGAAGTACGGATATATGTTAGGGTGGCCTAGTGTTCTGCAAATCTGAATACGAGTCTATGTTCTAAGATCTGGAATATATAAACATAGATCTATGTCCTAAAATCAGAACATACATATATATAAATGTCTATATGTTTCGTTCTAGATCTGAATACACATATATATGTATGTGTGTTTTGAAATCAAAACATATGTAAATCTAAACATATACATATATATGTATGTGCGTTCTGAAGTATAATCTGAATACATAGAACTATGTTTCTGAATCAAAAATATAATGAGGATATAACTATAAATCCATCTTCTGAAATGAATATATATGTGTGTGTTCTGAAATCTGGATGTATATAATTGTTATCTTATGTTCTTATAGTTCAAAACAGAAAAGAGAATTATAACTTGTGGTTTTATAACCCTGAATCTGTTTTAAGGTAGGATAATATTTTAGACTGAAATGTTAAAAGAACAAAAAACTAAAACATTAACTTTATATACCTCAAAAACTAATACTTCCTTGCTTTGAGATGGATTGAGCACTTCTGGTGGAGTAAGGATTTGGGCAGAGCACCTCCTTAAGCTCTATCAGATTCTAGTGATTTGAGAACTATTTTGCAAAGTGTTAAGAGTGTTTTTTTTGCTAGATGGTGAGGTATATAAATATGCAGTTTGGGATATTGTGCTGCATAAGGAGATATCTCTAATGTACTTGAGTGTTAACTTCAAAGTCTTCTATCTACAGCCTGCACCTACTTTCTTAGGCTACTTTAGCAGCTGTAAATCTGATTATAATATCTATCTTTTCTTCTTGCAGGTGCAAAGGATGGAGAGTGGGAAAACGTGTGGCAATGGTCTTCCCTTGAGAAGACACTCCTTTCATTTATTGCTTTCATACTATCTTGTAGTATTCATATAGATATCCCTATAGGGTGTACATAGTTTCATTTCTAAGAGTTGAATTTCAAGTGTGAAAGAAATCTGTATTTGGCAGATTGTGTTTCTTTTCTTTTCTCTTTTGCCATCTTACTGTATGCGTGCATATATATATATATAGGGCTGAATCATACTGTACACTATTTGCACTTTAATATATAGTTTTATTTTCAAAAATCTGTATTGCTAACAGACATGTATATATATATCTTATGTGAATAAATGATACTATAATATCTATGTTGTCTAATACAATATGTCATACACAATACTTTATTGCATTAATAATACTTAATATGTTATTTAAATAATCACTAAGATACATATCATCAATAATATCTTCTTAAGCATTACTCTTTCCTTGCCATAATTTTAATTAACTTATCAATCATTTATTATAAAAATTTCTCAAAACCTTAGTCTTGAATTGAACTAAGTTTCTAATTACCATATCGAACTAAAACCAATTATGCAACGCAATAAAAATTTTGAGAAATTTCTGAAATGACTTTTAACTCACATTAGGAGTTCTATTCTTTAATACGAGTCTTTAAACTTTCAACGGATCTTGAATCCCTCGTTTATAATAATTTGTTTTTCTTTTATTCGGGTTTTTAATTATCGGGGTATTACAGTGATTCCTATCTGTATTGAGTCATGTCTGCGAACTGGTCAACTTATGAATAACGATCGGATCTTGAGCCATTTGTTGGTCAAGGTTAGTGTACACATGGGGAGTGTGATCGTGAGTCATTACGGACTGGTCCACATAGGACTGCGTGTCAGTATTGACCGATCCGGTGGAACCCAATATTAACGTATGGGGAAGCGGTAACATTGCTCTCTAGCGTTATTTCTATTGTTTATGTCTGGGGGAGAGGTAACATTGCTCACCAGCATCGGTTACAGATATGGATGAGACACATGGAAAAGAGAGTGATCACTCCAACTTTTGGGTAAAATCAAATGAATATTTAGTATACGCAGGTTATTTCAAGATACTTGTGTTATACTGTGATGATGCATGATCAATAACTGTTGTTTTTCGGCATAACCCACAGAGTACATCAAGTACTCAGCCCTGCTTGTATTTCTAAACACTTGCAGGTTGAGCAAGGGTGATGGTTGAAGTGCTGAGTGGACATTGCTTTTTGTTAGTAGTAAGAGGTTAATACATATCTTCATATGTGTATTAATGGCTTTTGTTATTCCGCTGCAAACTTTTATTGTTTTCCCTAATGGTCTGGATTGTAAATCTAGAACCCTTTTGACGTATTTCAGTTCTTGAATTCTGTATTTCATACTTGAAACCTTCTGGAACTTCTATCTGTATGATGTTCTATTTTAGCCTTTAGGCTATTGACTCTTATTCATAGCTATTTTTGAACTATTGTAATCGATTATAATTCTAATTCCAGTGTTGCTTGTGAATTTATCCTTTTTAATCGTTTCTTTATTTCACCAGCAAGTCGCACTCCATGGATCCGTCCTTCAAGGAAATGGGGTCGTGACACTCATGTACATATAAAGAACTTATTTATGTGTATAAAAAATGCACTGAAAAAACTTACAAAAAAATCACATTTGCAGATAACAGTGCGTCCTCCAGTGTACGAAGGGCTGTCACTCTGCATCAATCTGCACTGGAGGCTCATCATATACAAGTCTATGGTCTGCAAAAAAAATAATCCTAATTTAGTGACATTAATTCAATATCAACTTATATCATATTTGATATTAAAACAATTACCTCAGTGAAATAATCTTGCTGCATATGAAGCATGAGCAACTTTTATTTGGAAACCAGTCTCAGCCACTGTAGCATGGTCGCCGGATGGTTTCTTCATATATACATTGAACCTTTTCAATATTTCATCCTCGACGGTATCTGGTGCATCCTTCGGGACAAATGCAGGTCGTGGCACGTAACGTAATTGACCGTCAAACTCCGCCGAATAAGGGTCATCATGTGCCACATTTACAGGTTGCGTGTCAAATGGCCATGGCATCTACAAAAAAATATAATACAAAATTAATTAGTTTTATATTAAAACTATTTGTTTATCATAAATAATAATGAACACAATCAACTTACAGATGAAGTGTCCGCCGAAGAATGACGTGTGGTCACAAATAGCGGCGGAAAGTGCGGTATGTCAGACACAAAGTATCGAGGACCACTCCTGGAAGCCTGAAAATCAGGTACAGCTCCCGGTGGAGGGCTCGTGGCATGAAAATCAGATGGCCGAGCTGACTGCACCGAAGGCCGAGCTGATTGAGGTACTGGGGGGGCCTGCCCACGGGTATGACTGATCGACTGACTATGTCGAGTCGGACCACAACGGATGGCTCCTAACAGCTCTCTCATCCATCTCTTGATAGTATTCTTTAGATCATTATGCATCTCAATGATCCGTGCCTCCATCTGATCATGTCTCTCTATCATGCGTGCCTCAAAAGCACTCATCTCTCCACGCATCAGGCTAAGTACGCGCTCTGTCCTACCACCGCTGATGCTAGAGGATGACTCAGGCATCGGTACCCTAGCACGCTTTCCCTTATCTCTTCGACGTCGCGGAGGACGCTCTGTCTCAGGTGGAGGACGCTTTGTCTCAGGTGGTTGGCCGTGAAAAGATGACTTATCCGCCTCCGGCTCATCAAAATGTGCTGGCTCTACGTTCCTCGTAGCTCACCGACTGCTAATAGGCTCAACTACGACCGATGACACTCTCTGCATCGGTGCACGCTGCTCGGCTGTCATGCCTCCCCGAGTAATTGGATTAGTCAATGGCATGTACTCCACATCCAGGGGGCTCTCACACTGTGTGGAGAGGTAATAGGCACGTCTCTCTTCCTCCTCGTCAGCTATCAGACTTGAAATATTGTAACCCTACAAATTTAAGATAAATATTAATACAATCTTATCATAACCATAACAAATAACTAAATAAAGATTATAAATGAACATAAAACTTACCTCCGTGTCAAAACACTCATAGAGCTGCTCCACTGTCCCATTGAGATTCTTTTGAAAATTCCATCTCAAACACCGGGGATATGTTAAAGGGATGTCTCGTTGCTTACCAACAAATGATTCGAATCCTGGAATGACCTCTAACCCCCACACCATCAGTGCCCAAGTCGGGCTATAGAAATGATATTTTGGATTGTCTGGAATTTTCCTAATATAATTCCTAAGAATTTTATACGAGTATGCAACCTAAGAAAAATTATAAAATGTGTTTAGGTCCTCCACCAACGACCACAGCCACGGGAATATGATTTTTTGTGAATCATGGCGAAATACGAAGACGTAGGTCGTGAGGACAAGGGCAATGTGTAAATGAATCTCTCCATCAGGATCATCTATGTTGTTTCGAGAATTTGTAAAGCGGGCTAGGAGATCTGAACCAGTCATTTGAATGCCATTGTAGGCGTACATAAAAAAAGACGACTCGGTCGGTCGTGCGGGTAAGTACTGTCGAAATTTGAATGACCAAATCTCAACCCGGTGATCAATGCATGATCCTCCAATGTGTACTCAATATCATCCCCGCATATGTGAAACCAAATCTCACCCCTAGTGTGGATAGCCCCACACACTATACTGTGCAAAGCTGGACATGAGAGATTACCCGGACTCCAACTAAAAAAATGACCAAATGGTCCACGTTGAAATTTTTGTACTAGTTCGTTTCCACCTAATTGCAACAATCTAGACTTAATTTCTTCAATAATACATATCTTATAGTAAGTATTGGGTTTAGACTTCCGATTAATTGAGTTCAGTCTGCGATACCAAGGATGGGCCTACTCTTTCAACATTCAATGAATAAAAATAATTTCAATCAGTTCATATACATCAAATTAAAATAAAATTAGATCATATACATTAAAATTCTAATAATTACATTAAAAACAATCTTAATTTCAATAATTAATTACATAAATCACTAAATTATAAACATATTCTACATAATTTTAACATAAATGCAACAACAATAATTATATCTAATTATAAAAGTATAGACCGTTGGTAATACATAGATGGACTGCTCGGCTTGTTCTTCAAGCCCTAACGGTCCATCAGACATATACCAGCAGTCCATATATTTTTGTCTCCTACATATTATTCTTAAAGCAAATATCATAAATTCAAGTCCTAAACATGTATAATTCGAACAAAACAATTCACTAAATTATAGTATAAACGTAATTTAGCAAACATCAACATACATGCACGTAAAATTAGGTTTTATGCCACAAAAGATCTAAGAAAAATACATATATTCATAAACTGTATGGACCATTGGTATATTCGTTCAATTTAAGGATGGACCGCTAAACATAAGGCCGAGCGGTCCATGCACATTATACCAGCGGTCCAGGCTTATTCGACTTCAAAGCATGATTGTGAACCTGAATATGGTGTGGGGTATCTTCTTCGCTGTCTCCCATGGTTCAGGCCTCTCCTACGGCGGCGGCGGTCCAAGAAGCCTCTCCTACGGCGGCAGCGGTCCAAGAAGCCTCCAGCAATCCCCAGCAATCTCCAGCAACCCTTCGAGCCTTGAAGAAGGAGGGCAGTGGCGGCGGAGAGCGGCGGCGAGGCGAGAGGTCCAAGGAGGGGTTGGAACGGTCTATGTGGGTGGGGGAGGATGAGATGTACAAAAAAAATAGAAAAGGGAGGGAGACGGGAGGATGGACGGTCTATGGACCAAAAATTTTTAAAAAAATATATTAATTTAATTAAAGTAATCAATTTCAACAACTAACTTTCTCTTTTTCAGATAATCTTTTGACTTTTTCAGGTGCGGTGCAAATTTCAATACAAAATGGGAATTTTGTACATGTACATTGAGGAATTGAGTATTTTATATATGTGACTTTTGAAAGTGGGTAATTTTATTTTTCTCTCATATATATATATATATATATATATGACATAATCAAATAAAAACAATTATTTACTACTTAACTAAAAATAAATCTTAACTATTGAATTATTTAAATCAAGGATACTGATTAAAAGATAATTTGTATACACATTTTATTTAAAATATTTATCCTTTAAAATAGAGAATTTGTCATTTATTGATTAAAGTATATTTTAATTATATCCATTGATGAAATAGTATGAATGATTCAGATTTACTTTTAGTTAACACAAATGTGGGTTGGATGAAATATAACCTAACCGTTAGGATCTAATAAAAAAAAATTAATCTAGCCCTTAGGTATTAACTATAATCTATTATAATTCGTTGATTAACATATAACGGGTGGTTTGAAATGAATCTTAAATTGTTTGTATTTTTTTTTTTAATAAGATGTAATGAGCAGCATAATGAAATTTATAATATTTCATATATATTTTTTTAAAATCCTGCAAATTATACATGCGGCTGATGTGTTAACATCACACATTGCCACATAAGTATACGAGTCACTGTATTTTTATTTTATTTTATTTTATAATTTTATTTTTTAATATTTTATATTAAATAAATATTAAATTATATCCTAATTGATGAACCCTATTACATTCACAAAAACTTTGTGAATATAAATGAAAAAAAAGCTTAAATTTCTTAAATTTGAAGTTATTAATTACTTTGAGAGCATTGATCTGATTCTTCCTTTTTCCGGTATGTAGCTCCGCGAGCAAGGAGTTCCACATACAACCGGAGCAAAAAGAAAGCGTGCTAATATTAATATGAGAAACAAATTTCTTCGAATGTCTTTGGTCAGAATCTTTATCCTTCTCTTAATATTGCTTTTCATATATTTTACTTTTCCTTTGATTGGGTGGAAAGTGAGAATTAATAATATTTTATCAAATATTTATTATTTATCTGCATGAGTAAAAATAATAAATTCAGAGATAATCACGCTGGAAAAATATTATGTATGAGAAAGAAATGAGTAAAAATAGCTCTATTAAATTTATAACGCTTATAATCATTACAACATAATTACATTTATAACATTTAAATTATAAAATAGTACATACATATATATATAATAGTCAAATAATTGTAACCATACATCAAAGCAAATGAACGACTAAGAATGAATCCTAGTTAACAAAACGACACAAAGTTAACATTTGAACTCTCTTCTATATAATCTATCTTCATATTCATTCATTTATTTATAAAAATATATTTTAAAAAAAATTAAACCATGTGTTAGATTCTCCAATCTAGCATCCCACATTCATTTTATTAGATGACAGGAATCAGTGTCAATTAAAGGAACATAATTTTAATTAATTATATTCATTCATATCAGCATTCCTTAGTGCTAGGCGATGTGGTTCTCGAGAGTGTTGTCACTCATGCACGGATGTTAACAAACGTCGAATTTCTCGTGATAAGCCTTGAAAATAATACTTCCAAACAAAAAATTCAGATGATTGATTCATCACATGCATATCCCTACATATACAAGAGGGTTCAAATGTTAACCTTATCGATGCGTGTTAATTAAGATTTAATCTTAGTCGTTTCATTTGTTCTTATATGTGGTTACAATCTAATTGACTATTATATATATATATATATATATATTATTTTATACTTTAAAAGTTATAAATGTAATTATGATATTGCGACTGTACCTGTAATAAATCTAATAAAGTTATTTTTACTCATTTGTCTCTCTTATATACTTCATTCGTCCCATTATTTCCGACTTATTTCTTTTTAATGCTTTAATTAAGGAGTAGTGTAAAAGATAAAAAGGTTATTTTTGTCATTTTGGGAAATAAGCTAGTTTTAGTGGGACAACCTAAAGGATAACAACAAGCCGCTTTTAGCGGAACGTAAGGAGTAATATCTGTCCAGCTTTATTATCTCTGAGGTGGTGTTTACTTTGAATGATAGGATTGATTAATAAAAATAATCCAAGTTAATCTAGTGTTTACTTTGATGTATAAATGATGGATTACTTAATTTTGAACTAATTTAACTATCATATTCTTCAAATAATCAATCACACATTTTATCAATCTAATTTATCATTCAAATTAAACGCTACCTAAACATATTACTCCCTCCATCCACGATCTTTCTTCCCACTTTGCCATTTTGATCCGTCCACCAAGTTTTTTCCCACTTTCTTTCTATTTTTGGCAACTCTTTACTCCACTCACAACTCAACACATCATCAATAATGTGGGCCTTATTCTCCACTAACTACACACTACTCAATATATCTAATCATTAATGTGGACCCCTTATTCCACTCACTACTCTATACACTTTACACATCATCAATTAAGTGGACCCTATTCTCCACTAATTATACAACATTCAATATATTTTACTCTTTACCAACTAAGTCAACACAATTTATTAAAACCCGTACAGGGTCAAATTGGGAAGAAAGATCGTGGACGGAGGGAGTATATGTTAATCATATAATTATAGTGGATACTAGTTAACACCCAATATATATATATATATATATGAAATTGAAATATAAATTTATTTGTCTAGTAAATTAAAAGGGAAAAGTAGCATATCCACCCCTAAGGTAGAAGCCCTTATGGCGGATCACCTCTTATGGTCCGATTTTGTTCAAATGGGTCTGTGGATTCGATAAGTTGCTGCAACTTAACCCTCCCTTCTAAAGGTCGTTTAACGCCGTTAAGTAAATTATGTTTTTGTTTGTGATTCATGTTTTACACCTGTCTTTTCTTCCTCCCCCGTTTCTTCCCAATCGTGGCCATTGTTAAGCCTTCCTACACACCGACCGACGTCATCCTCCTCAACTGCGGCACGTTGGAAAACTTAAAACGACACTATCAAACGACTATGGAATGGAGACGTTAGTTCGTTATACGCGCCTTCTAATGCCGATGTCATATATTTTACATCCACAACCTCTCGCAACTACCCCTCCGTCTCCGCAGTTCCCCTTTACACAGCTTTCTTTCTTCCCGATCTAATTTCACGTACTCATTTCTGGTGAGCGTAGGTCATAAATTCCTCCGCCTCTACTTTTACCCACCACCTACTCCGACTTCGAGGCTTCTCAATCCTTCTTCTATCTCAAAGCCAATGCCTTCACCCTGTTAACAACTTTAGTACCTACCTCTACTCTAATAGCTCCTCTAAATATTTTGTCAAGGAATTCATTAGCAATGTCGAAGCGAATCAGAGGTTGGATCTCATCTTCTCCCCAAATACCATCTTGTCGAAGTGAATCACAGTTTTGGAATATGTTTACAGGCTAAAGGGTGGTGATGTTTATGTTGACATCAAAGATAATATTGGCATGTATCGTAGCTGGTCTTCCGATGATGAATATAATACAAATATGGTAGTTCAATCTCTTAATTTTGGAACTCAAAAACTTGGTTCTTCATCATATATTGTAAAAATGGCAGTATATACACGTATATATGAATGTTATATAGAGAATTACAAATAAATAAATAATTTACTTAACGCCATTTGAACAAAATTGAATCATAAGGGATGATCTGCCATACGGGCTTTTACCGTAGGGACGAATATGCTACTTTTCCACAAATTAAAATGATCCGAATGAACAAATATCTTTCTGTTTGAATAAGAAAGTCAATAATGCTTCAAACTACAAAGAAAGAAGACTATTGAAATATTCATTCATCAAGGAGACAATATTCCAAATTTGACAATTTCTAAATAGTTATGAAATATCCAGCACTCAACTTCCAGGTCCCAGTTTGTGGTGATACATGTATATATATAATCCATTTCATTACACAATAATAGGACATAAATAAATGAATTTACAATCTCAAAAATTGGCATATGCAAAGAACCAAGACTATACAACAACAAGAAAGCTCAACCATCAACCACTCTCATCACTCAGGAAAAGTCTACTCCACATAGTTCGTTTAGATTGTTTTTTCAAATGTAACCTTTTCACTATGATCACACAATCATAGCACCGAGTTTAGGCCGATTTAACTCTTTGATACCCGCGTTGCAGATGGAGATCTTATCTTGTCGAGTTTGGAGGAGCAGATTTGCTTCCGACAGGAGGTTTTTTGGATGCAGCTACAGGAGACATAGCTGATCTTTCAGCGATTCTCTTCTGGCGTTGTATCAGCGCATCTTCCAATCTCTTGCGCTCCTCTTCTTCCTGTATGAGAAACACATCATCATAAAAATCGAGCAAGAGAGTATAGAATAGAAGTCTGAATTGTTATGCAAGTATGTAGTTATAGTACCCTCTGCAACTTGCTCTTTTGAGTCAGCAGCCTACTTGCTGAGGATATCTTCTTAGTCTTAGAATAGGGATCCAGTTTGCTAGTAGGAGATCCCCCATAAAGTCTAGACCTATCGCCTCTCCCTGGAAGTTTATTAGTGGGGCTCGCATTTTTCTTGCCATTGGCTTGTCTACCTTTGGCAACAACTTCTGCTACCACTTCAGTACTCAGCTTGGTGGGGGAGGACTTCTTATCAGCTTCGTTGAAAGAAATTTCGGCTTCGTAATCCATATCCGGTGTCCAGGATGCACCAGATTCCTGAGACTCCCGTACGAGCACCATACAGAGGTCATCAGGTTCGAGAGAGCGAGAAATAACTGGATTTCCGTTTTCTGGGTGTGGGGCCATATCAATGTCAGCATCCATGCTGATATCCGTTCTCCACTGAGAGACGTATTGATCCTCAACTCTTGATCGAGACTCTATGATGAAGGAGTCGTCGACCACAACAGCTGCTCTAGCTGCTTCTTTCTTAACCATGTCGCTTGCGTATGAGAAGGAGTCGTGATTGCCAAATTCCAATTGCTTACCTTCTTGTGTTTGTGAGTTAACAACAAACCAGTCTTCCTCTTTCCTGTTTCGAATAGTGGTTGCTTCTGAGGAAAAATCTTGTAGAGTTCCTGATCCTGTGGTTCCTGATCCTCTGGATTGTTGTGCAAACAATGCGTTTTCGTTTTCAGAAGCAGATTTCTTCATAGTGATTTGCATTTCTTCACCATTTGCAAAAACCACAGTGTGAGCTATGCCACCATTTTCCCCCTCTCTATGCATCACAAGATCTGAATCATCACTAGTTAGAGGCTGCCTCTGTCTCTTTATTTTCTCAGATCCCAAGTCCAAAGCGTCACTACTTTTGTATGAAACCCCACCATCGGAATTTTTCATCATAAAGTGTTCTTCCATGAGATCTCCAGTGTGATGCTTAGGCGTTTCACTGGAATGAGAGTCTTTATTACTAAGGAGAAGATTCTGAAAAGCACCCCAAGGATCAGCTGTTTTCCCGCCTTCAGAAACATCAGCATCAACGTTGCTTCCATATTCATGTTCTGGAGCATGTTTTCCTCTATGTCTATGTGCTTTCGGGTGGGCATGTTTTTCAAATGATGCAATTGCATTATCTACCCCCTTTCTGATGGAATCTTCATCCCCCGACGACTCTTCAGAGTATTCATTATCTTCACCATTACGCCTTTGGGAGGTTATGTAGTTTATGTTACGGATAACAACTGTTTTGGAAGATTTATTCTTGTTCTTTTTCCCATGTTTCTGTCCCCTTGAAGAAGCCTTCTTAACTTCTTCTTTTTCCTCATTTGAATCAGTTGCAATGTCCGAATTACTAGAAGCAGTACTTTCGTCTTCCTCAGATTTATCACTTTCATTTGCATCAAAAGATTTATCCTTTCTCCGAGATGACTTACGATTCTTCGTTAAATTGGGGTCACCGGGAGATGGCCATCCCATATTGCCTGGATAATATGGCGGCATACCTGGGTAAGGATATCCTTGGTATCCTGGCATTTGCTGCATAGGGCCATGAAAGTTGTATATATACGGAGGCATCTGCTGATTCATCCATGGCATCTGCTGAATATTTGGTCTCTGTTCAGAATTATTTTCTGTGACAAAACAAAACTCATAGATTAGATGCCCTGAACTCTACACGAGAAGAGTCATATTCCAATCAAAATACCTATCCTGATGCAAAACATACCTTTGCTTCTATCTGAAGTGTCGGATAAAGGGTCGGAAGAGCCAGCTCTCTCGAGTGGGGAGGAGATCCCATTGCCATGAAAGTTTTCACCTGTAAGCATAATTCCAGATGTTGCCATATATGGGAGATCAGTCATAGGGGATGCTTGTACTGCTGCTAATTCAACCATCCATTGATCATCTGAATGTTTTCTATCGTAAAGCTCCTTGAAATCAGTGCACACTTCCCTACACGAAAACAAATTGATTACCAAGGTAGAAAAATATCTTCGCGAAGCCATTCTCTGTGCACTGATGTTCTTAATAAGATGAGAATGTGTATTTGCTTCATGTAAATATATCACTTACTTTATATTTGTCAAGATAATTTTCGTAAATAAGAGTTAAGAGGATTTATAGTTGACAAAATCAGAATTAGATCAAAATTGCATGATCAACAGATCTACAATACTATTCTTCACATATTCAGCCTTGTTCGAGTTAAGAAGAGCAAAGGACGCGGCGTGTTTATTCATCTGTTGGAAAGAATCACTCACATAACACAGAAGTAGTTAAGAAATAGTAAGTGTACCTTAGTCGTGAAGCTCCGAAAGTGTCAGCAAAGCATATAAGATCATCAATGTCCCCCATTTCATATCCTGCCACAACTGCTCGGGCGTAAGCCATGGCTTGCTCCTTCAGAAGTAATGCTTTTCGTGTATCCATAACACATTGAAGACGAGCCCTACTCAGAAGAACAGAAAAATGACTTGGTTGTTGGAGCTAAGAGTGTAATCCATGGAATATCACGGGTCAGGATCAACTACCTAGAATTTTCTCTCAGTTCAGCACCGTGATCTTCTTCTTCAGAGGAAAACTACAGTACCATGATGAAAAGATTTCCTTAGATTGGAACTAAAGAACAAATTTCTTAGTGTTAGTTAGAATACCTTAGAGGAATTACTTGATTTCTTCATGTTCCCATCAGCAGCTGATATATTTCCTGAAAACACAATGTGCTTGGTAAGTAAAGTCGGAACTAATTATATTCTCAAAACTCATCACTAACTGTATAGAGGTAATGATAAGAAATACTACTATATCTGGAATTAAATGAATAAAACACAAGGGCATGAACTGCCGTTTGAAACTTAACTCGTACGAGTTTCCTTTCTTTGAGGGTGAGGTGGGGGGAGGATAAAAAATAATGTATTTACAACTGGAAAGGGTAACAAGTTACCGAATAACCTCAAAGAGAACAGTTCCACTATATACGTCCCTACATATGCTATTTTCCTAAAAAGGGCATGCTTGTATACCTTCCATTGGATGCCCTGCCTCATCTGTTGTAGAATTTTCTTTAGATTGTGTTGAACTCTCAATTTGCAAAATTTCTCGTTCTATACGTATTATCCTCTCAAGAATCTCAGGCGTGCTCACAAAACGTACAAATCTGCAGTTACAAATAGATAAATAGAAAGAATGAGAAATCGAAATCCTCTTTGATCATGATAAACTAAAAAACCTCAGCCTAAGCCCTCCACCAAGATACATGGTTCATCGAAAATACTTTCAACATCCCATATCATTATTCATTCTCATAAGCACGCTCATATAACTCCAATATTCTCAATAATTGCATATCTAATCATCCAAGAACGAGCCAATACAAGCTAAAAAAAGGAAAAGATTCCATCTAAGATCACACAAATTGGAACTCGCTACTGCTCAATATATGAATCATTAAATAGATCATACAAGTATATATACTCAATAGCATTTCAAACCTCAATCATCAAATAGATGACACAAATTTACCTCTGAAATGTGGCCTTAGTGAACCATGAGGCGTCATCACGAGGGGGGCGAAGAGTAATCGAATAACCCCCTTTTGGAATCTGATCTTTAGCATATTTCAAGTGAGCAACGAAGGGCTCCACGAGCCCAGATGCCAACTTCTCACTCTTCTTCCCAGAAAACACCACAAGATCGCATCTTTATCCAATCCAACGAAACCCATCAAAACAGAAACATTAAATTTTCTTTTTATCAGGTACTTGTTGGCAACATCTGATTATTCAAGAATTTTATTGGGAGCTGAAGAGTGGGATAAGTTTATTTACCTTGTTCTTGTTGGGGTGAGTTGGAACAGAGCATAATCAAGAAGGGTATCGGAATCCATTCACTCACTGTGTGGGGAGAGACGGAGCTCTAAAGATGTGGCGTGTAAAACTACAAGTTCATCGAGAAACCTTTCTTTGAAGTGTTAACTGGAAATGAGAGAGAGGCAGCCAGCAAGAACTGATGGAGCAGCGCACATGGGGACTGTGAGTCTTCTTGTGTATGTGTGTGTTTGTATCTGAGTGTGTGAGAGAGAGAACAGAGTGTTTGAGTGAGAGGAAAATTTTCTTCTATTATTAAATTAGATGAAAGGAGGGCCCACAAAAATAAGCACCCACCCACCTTCTCTCCATTATTTTATAATTAATGCTACTCTTATAATTATTCCTAAGCCACTTCAAAAATATTCTTCCTATATTTGTTATCTTTCTAATGAGAATACATTTTCTGCAAATAGAAAATAATAGAAATAAATGAAATAAAGTGTCGTGGTGAGGAAGACGAACTGTAACCCTCAGATTATAATTGATTTCTATTGCTACGAACTTTTTGTTTTTTGACTTAAAATAAAAACGATTTAGTAACAATTTATCACAAATTAGAAATTTAATCACTAAAATTTAATTTAGTTAAAAATCTTATAATCATCAGAAAATTATAATTATGTTGATAGTTTTAGAGTCAATATCATAGTTTTTCTTACGATGTTTGGATATTAAAACAATATGTTTGGTGTTTGAATGCATAATTTCATGAATAAGAGTGTACCGAAATATAAAAAAAAAAATTATAAACCAGCAAATGTGGCATGCACTTAACATAATTAATAAATTTTCTCTTCTTCTCATCTTCTGTATCGTTAAATTAAATACATTTTGATTCTAAAATTCTCTTAATTTTAATTAAAGTGTATCTAAATTAATAATACTAAAAACATATTTAATAGTAAAATTAGTATTTGATGATGATATTGCATTATTAAAATTTTATATGATAAAGGTTGAGAAAGAAGAGAATCTATAATTAACTCAAAAGGATTAAAGAAAAATTAAAATATAAAAGGATTAAAGAAAAATTAATATATATATATATATATATATTATCATCTTATCATGAAAAATGCATTCATAGAGATTAATATCGTTTGTGTTTTTTATTTCATCCATATTATGGAATCAACCAGCTGGAGTCATAAAACAACGGTAAACTTCCCTAGTTGTAGATCGACAACTATTTCGAAGAGAATCAGCATATTTTATGTGTAATTTAGATAAAATAGATTGTGGTTAATGATATGAAGATTTTGAAATCCAAAAACATTTGAAGTGTTATTTTGAGAAGATACATTTTATCAAGATATAATTATAAGTATCTATTCGAGAAAAGGTTTAATTTTTCATAGATTAAAAACTATCAATGGAAAATAATTTTCAAAAGGTCTTATTTTTATATATTATATTGATGGGTGAATGTGATAAAAATAGGAGTAAAGTCAATTAACTACTTAATATAGTAAATTTTATTATTAAATGATCATTCGTCTAACTCACTTTACTTGACACGTTTTATATTCTTATAAGTGTATTATAATAATAAAAACATGTCAAATAAAATGGACCGAATAAAGTAGTTATTAACTTAATTTTAAATTAATTATAACTACTTTTACAATTTTGTCTTTTAGTACATACAAACTGAACCAATTATTCTTATGTACGGTTAGTCTCATGTTAAAAGAAAAATATATAGTTTAAAATAAACAACACTAATTAATAGAGGAGTCGTGTCTCGTACATACATCTTAACATGAACTATGCCACATATACCATATTGATACGAACGAAGTTCGTTCGTTCTGTTAATATTAGGGGTGAAAATGGATTGGATACGAGCAGATATTACGTATCTCATATTCTAACCCATATTTTGTTTTTCAAATTCGGAGTCGGATACGACTTCGAAATATCGGGCTGATATGGTACGGATTCGAATAAATATAATCGGATAATATATTTCATACAAAAATTATTGACATAATATTTCATTGAAGAACTAATACAAATTATAAGAATTGTATCAATTAAAAAAAATACAATTTTTAGGATCAAGACAGGACAAAATATATTAAACAATTAAACACAAAGTATCTATCAATAATGAAATATGCATCTTGAAATATAATTAAATTATTAATATAATAATATATCTAAGGGCGCTTCTTAGACTATATATATATATATTTTTCGCTTCTTAGACTATATTAACATTCAAGAAATTAAACTTTTCACACACTCATAATTTAATAAAATAAATTTTAAAAATAACATTTAGCAAATAAATAAAATCGGATTGTTACATATATATATATAATATAAATAAAATGTATTTAAAAATTTTGAATATCCAGATTTGTTATGCAAATTATATCTGACAAAATATGGAAAGTTTCACATACAGGTGAATATTATGTAATGCAACCTGATTCGAATTTGAATTTGAATTTGACCGTATAATTTTTCATCCTGAATTAGCTCCCGATCTGATATTGCTCCGGATCCGACAGATAATATCCGCCCAAATGTCACCCTTAGTTAATATCAAGTTACAAATTTTTAAGGTGATTTTGAATTTTCAGTACGATTATATTAGTATTTACACCTAAAAATTAGCTATAATTATTTTTAGATTAATTTTGTGGCTTTTATTGATATTTTATTATCTTAAGTGACTATTTCTATTATTAACACATAAAAATATTCTGCATCAAATTACATACTAACTAGGATTATTAAATGACTACTTACAAAATATAAATAGTTAATCCCTTATTCAAAATAAGAAGTTGTGAAATTGTGATTAGGTGGTACGTACATAGCATAAAAGATAAACATTATTATAATTATTAAAAATAATAATAAAAGCATTCTAAATAATAATGGACTATCCCATATAGCTCTAGCCATCTTGAGTTACATTTCACAAAGCAATTATCAAATTTAAAGCCTTCTTCTCTTTTTATTTTTTTTTGACACAATGTCACTTTCAGCCCTACTAGATTTTGTTCTTAAGTATTTATGAGGACTTAAGTTTTATTTTACAATATACTCCTACTACTTTCTTTAAAAACTAATTTAATTGTTATGTTTTATGATAATAAACATTATTATGAAAATGATTCCATTGTTTTGTGATGGCCCCATGAATATTATACTTGCTTATATTGAGGTGGTGAATGGGGACAGAGTGGTTGGACTGTCATCATCGATGTTACATCTAATATTTTTTGGAAATCATAGTTTTTGGACTTTTTGGCTCATTTCTAATTCTTTTTTATTTTATTTTTTTAATTTAATTACGAACACGAGGTAGCACACCAACATGTTTGTGTATTAAAACGGTAAGGGTGGATGCTGCATACTTAGAGAGATGTCAATCCATTTAATCTGTTTGAATTTTCAGTTTATTGTGTTCAGAATAAATTGAGTTGACTATTTTTCAAGTTAAAAATTTACGGCACTAATCCATCAAGCCAATACAAATTTTATAACACATATGTATATATTTATGAAAATATATTTATAAAAATAAATATATAAAATATAACAAACAAAATAAAATTTTAACACATAGTTAAAGATGCATTTACACATTAAATTTTTTAAAGATAAATATAATAATATTATAACAAAATTGTGATAAATATTTTTATTAAGTGATCCATTGACTAGTGAGTATGACAAAATATAAATTTTACATAAAAAATTAAACATATTCCACAAATATTTTTTCAATTTATTTTTTCATTGGATTAATCAGATCAACTCACTTAGTTATTGAACTAGTCATATTGTACTGTGTTATATAATTAATGATATTAAAATATTTATTACTCTGTATCTTAACTGATGATATTAAAATATTTACTATATCTTGGTTATTTTATTTAAATAATTAAATTATTTAAAGATAACTTTGGTCATCTTATTAACAAGAGAGCTTCCAATAACTACTATATTGATAGAATGTGTATAAATATATCAAGTATTAAGAAATAGTCATGTTCACCACCACCGTTAAAAGAAATACTCCGTCCGTCTCATCTCAATTGTCTCATATTATATTCAAATGAGTGTATTATTATAATCAAATGAGATAATTGAAGTAGGACAGAGGGAGTACAAAATTACATTGTCTTTCATCTCACCTACAATTATGTGCTAAAGAAACAATTAGGGGGAGAAACTAATTTCTTAACAGAGACGATACGATATGGCTTATCAAAGTTAGTACCCGGTTTATTTCTTGAATGTGAAGACCATCAAGTTCAAGATCCATGACATGTAATTAAATTATGTACATAATAATTTATTAGATAGTTTATATGGTATATTTAAGAACTCATGGTACTTTTTCATTCATTTATGTCTTGTGAATCTATAATTTAATCGGTAGTTTGTTTGGAGAATTGATTGAGATAAAGTACAACTCAATTTATAATATTGTTTCTATTGTTTTGAGATTCATGATTCATTATGTCAAATAGAGTTATGTTACATTAATGTTAATCATGTTTGTATGATTATTTGATTTGATTTTGATGAAATGATTATGGAATGTTAATTTGATATTTGTTAGGCAAGATTGTGGTTTCTTGTGCATTTAGATACGTGTATCTTATTATGCATATAATGATTATGTCATCAATACTTCTTCAGTGATCTCATTAATGTGAACAATTGTACTAGGCTTGTCAATGGGTGGGTAAAACCCGGACCGGAACCATTAAATTAGATACGGTTCTAAAATCGGAACCGGACCGTTGAATATCGGATCCGGACCCGGACCCGAACCGTTAATTAAAATATTAATGGTTCCGGTCCGGGAGAATACCCATGGGTATTATTGGGTATGGGTTACCCATGGGTCTTGCTATGTTTTATTTATATAATTATTTTAGTCACCAATTCGTTAAAACGAATCCGGATTAGAAATAAATTAATTAAATATAAAATATTTAATAATGAAATTTCACACTTATTTTATTTAACCATTATTAAAAAATCACTTAAATACCATAATTATTTTACGACTTATATGTGTTTATTGTTTGGGTACATTTATTATTGAATTAGGACGTATAGAGTGTTCGTCTACAATTAAGGATGTAACACGAGATATTATAAAATATTATTTTTTTTAAGATAAAAAAAATTGAAGAAAAAAAATGAAAAAAAAATTGGAAAAAAAATGACCGGGCCGGACCGGACTAGAACCGGAACCATACCTTACGGGTCGGGTCGGGTCTGGACCGACCATGAGCGGGTTTGTACGGGTCTAGAACCGGAACCGGAACCGAAACCATAACTTTAAAATGAGCGGGTTTTGACCGGTTCGGTTCCGGTCCGGGTAAAACCCACCCATTGACAAGCCTAAATTGTACCATGATAATTTTATCCTTATAATTATCATATATAATGACCATCATTATATGATTGATATTTATCTATGTTAGGAATTTTTTGATGTTTCTAAATTGTTAGTTTGGTTTTGATGATGCATGTGAAATTTTTATAGTGTTGATATGTTTGATTTATTTTGTGTGCATATTCATTGTTATATGCTGCTTAAGATTTATTGTTTTAGTATCTAGCATAGTTAGATTCTGCAGAAGACTAAGTGTAAAAGGACCAGATGATAAAAGACAGATCGTGTCCATGGGCAGTCTTCTGTGTTCTTCATAGCAGATCAACTAACATGTAAAGATAGGTTAATGATATAATAACCTATCATATAGAGCTTGATCTTATTTAGTTTATGCATTAGAGAATATGATCAATCTGTAAGGACAGACACGATCTGTCCCATTGGATCATGTCGCTGTAAAAGATTAAGTCAAAATGTAAGACAAAACGTAAGTAACGTTCTGTCCGTAGGTGTTGGGAACCCTGAGTGATAGTTTTGATGATGGATATCGAAACACATACTAAGTTTTTACTTAAGTCTTTTACATAGACAAAAGATAAAATATTATGTACAAAGAGTTGATCCACGCTGTAAAGATATTAAGATTTGTGTTAAGATTTGTCTATAAGAGATCAACTTAGACTTATGATCTTATTCTTTGTTTTCTTACAAATCACAATATAAAGGAACAGAACGTGAGTCATGTTCTGGTCCAATCATAATCTGTACTAGACTTAGAATAACTTAGATGTTGAACTATAAAGAAGCAGAACATAAACTATGTTATGTATCTATTAAACATCATAAGTAGAATAGTACTGGAGGACTCTCAAGATAGAATGAAAGAGTCATTCTGCATTCTACACAGAATGTAGGAAACGTTATGTCCATATATTGTCTACCTGACATTTCCATATCACATGAGGTGATTTAACAAATCAAGGAATGATCTGTTCAATACACAAACCTTGAAGTGTTCTATGAAATTATAAGAATAGATAGTCTACCTAAATAGGTCATCTGTCTCTTAGTACACTTTGATGCCACGTAGGCTTCGTTCCCACATACTTATTCTGGTAAAAGAGTTTGAATACTGGAGACTGCAGTCATACCATATATGGTATCAAAGGACGCATAACTGACAAGGAGTACAATTCCAACAGCTAGTTCATATGATAAAGCTCTCCAACGGCTAGTTCGTGGATTCAAACATGTATAAGTACTCCTCAAAGGATTCTACAACAACAACGGATTCATAAGCAATTAAACTCTGCAGAAATTCAAGCTTTCAAGTACTCAAAGCATTCAAAGCGATCATCCACTCACTTAGCTATTTTTCTGCACTCTAGAATTCCATATCTCAGCATCACTTAGATTTATCTAAAACTAGATCTCACACCTCACTTAGAACTAAACTGTATCTAGGATACAAACATTGTAATCTTTAGTTCTATCTTCCTATAGGCTTCAAGTTTAAGGAAGAACGCTCAAATTTGTAAACCCAGTAAGTGATAAGTTACGACTTTCTTCGTGCACTACACAAGTCAAGTTTGGACTTTGTTGTGGTAACTGGTTCTCTGCGAGTCTAAAGAAGCGAGGAGATTTATTCACAAGTTAGAGAATTACTATCTAGTTGATGGTCGTGGACGTAGGGGTGTTACCTGAACCACGTTAAACTTTGTGTTCTTATTTACTGTATTTAGATTATGTTATTTTTGCACCTCATATTATTTGTGATACTGCATGCACTACAAATTACCTCTTAAAGAACACTTGGTTAAACAAAAGGTTTTCATTAATTTGAGCAACAGACTTAACCACCATATTCCGCACATTCTGTATCTCATTCATGAGAACAGAACACTATCAACGAAACACTTTTATTTGCCTCATCTTTTGTGTTTCTAAAACACAGAACCTAACACTTCAGATCCTCAAGCAATCTGTGCTGTGAGATTAGGTGTTCTGTTTTTGTAATAACTTAAAACAAGAATCGAAAAAGGGTCCATTGGTGTATTCCCCCCCTATACACCAATAGTTTGCTCATCGGGACTAACAAGTGGTATCAGAGCCGTGTATCTAACTTGATCACTGTATCTGTTTTACTAGATTTCACAATTTGTGGTCATTCTTGATTGATCTTTTGAAAACCTCTCATATCATATCACTTCATTTGCTAATCGTCTACTTACTATGGATTCCAACGTAGCAAGAGCTTGTGAGGAATTTTCTATTCCAAGTTACAAGGACTGGAGCTTCAGAATAAGAATGTGTCTTGAAGCTCATCACATCCTGATGTGGGATGTGATTGAGAACAGACCCACACCTATCTATGATACAGCCAAAACCACCATTGAAGTAGGTAAAGGCCCAGAAGCTTCTGTGGTATATGAAAGGGTTCTCAAGAACCCTAGAGACTACACTATAGAAGAAATGAAGGAAGCTAGTCTTGATAACTATGCAAAGGGACACTAGCACAGTTAAGGGAATCTACCTTGCCACCATCCGTGATCTCAAAACAGTAAAGGAAATGTGGGACGCTCTACCAGACTTGTGCATTGGATCAGAAGAAATGCTGGAGAACAAACTATCTCAAGCATGCACAAAGTTCGAAGAGTTCAAGATGCTACCATCTGAAAGCATTGAACAAATGAAGATAAGATTCACCAAGATCACTTTGGAAATCTTCACCATTAACAAAACTAATTCTACGCAACGGGAGTTAAACATTAGTTTTATTCTTACTCTACCTCCGCGTTGGCATGTATATTCTGCTGTTTATCCTATGCGCTCAGATTTCAACATTATGACTTATGAGGAACTATTTAACGCCCTCACGGGAAATGATTTTGAAGTGCACAGGATACAAGAAGCAACTGAAGCTTCGTCAAGCAAACAACAAGAAAAGAAGAAAGAAAAGGAAGTTGCTTTTAAAGCGTAAACTTCATTAGAAAACCCTAAATCATCTATATCCAATGATGAGACAATTGGAAAAGATAAGTCCAACATGGATTTTGCCATGATGGTAAAGCGACTGGAAAAACTGGATTCCAGAACTAATAAGCATTAGAGATTCTATAAAGATAGAATGAATTTCAGCCGACAACAGAGAGACAGACCTGACCAGTCAGAACATGTAAAGTCAACGAATATTCCAAAAGTCAATCTTGATGATGTCACCTGTTTTGGTTGTAAAAGGTCACTTCAAGACTGAGTGTCCTGAATTGATCCGGTCAGAACGTGAAGAACTTTGTGCCAAAAGGGACAAAAAACTCAAGGAACAAAGGAAATCAATGATTGCAGAAGAGAATTCAACTTGTTCCAGCGGGAACTTCTCAGACTCTTCATCAGATAATGATGAAGCTCTCTTTGCTCAAGAAGTCATTATGGAAGTAGATGGAGAATGCTACGTAGGAATGGACAATAAATTGGATCAATCCGAGGTAAACCTACTTCCTTCTCAATCATCTATACCTATATATGACTCTGTTAGTGAAGAAGAAACATATCATGAAAGTGATAATGAAGAATCCCCAAAAAGGATCTCATGGGATGAGTTCATTCAGACTCTCGAAGATTGTAAGAAACTTCGAGAAATGGTTGAAGTCCTGCAGGAATGAAATGAGCATTTGGAAACAACTTTCGCTCAGATGAAGAATGTCAGTAAAGCATTCACAGAACAAGAAAAAAATTTGTCCGAACAAATCGCAGACAAAGAAAAGGAGATCACCACTCTCAATGCAAAAACCAATGATCTCCTTGCTTGATATGACGCACTGGCAAAGAAAGCTGAGGAGGAAAAGAAGTACATCAACAGATTCCACATAAACGATGACATGATGAGAGAATACATCGCCAAAAGATACAGAAAGGCTAACATGAAAGGTATAGGATACACAAAAGACGAGCCAACCAAGAAGATGGAATTTGTGAAAGCACAAGGGAAGGGCAAAGGCAAAAAGACAAAACAAAACCGAAAAGAGATGCCCAACTAGATCGTGAGCTTACAGAACCCCATCAAACAACCCCAAGCTATCTTGGTCAAACAGAATAGCAGAAAACAGATTAAACCTGCTGTGAAATTTAATGAAAAGCAAGGTGTTGGATACAGAAAGGTAACTCACACACAGAAAGCCTCCACCTCCAGAATAGCAGCTACATAGAAGAAGCCAGGTGCACAGAAAGTCAATCCAAGACAGCAGAAAGCAAAAAAAAAAATAGAATTGCCCAAGCAGCGACAACAACAGAAGAAAACTTTCCTCAAACAAAACAGAACACAAAATAGAACTGAGAAGGAACAAATCTTTGTTGACTTCAGGGGTCAACAGATTATATCTAACTTATGGGTTCCAGTTGGAACTTATGCTACTAACAAATCATCTGTTTCCACAATGGGTTGCTAAGTTCAGATATCTGTAAGGAGGAAGAAGTCAAAGGAGAAGCATCACTGATGGAGGTGCTGTCTGGATCATCGATAGTGGATGCTCGATGCACATGACTTGCGACCAAGATAAGTTATCCAACTATGTTGAGCGAAATGGTCCAACGGTAACCTTTGGAGGAAACACCAAAGGATACATAAAAGGTTATGGAGACCTAATAGTTGGTAAGACCATTGTAAGTAATGTATCATTTGTAGATGGTCTTAAACACAAACCTGTTTTCTTTTGGCCAATTCTGCACTTCTGGAAAACAAGTTGTTTTTACAACTAGAAAATGTGTGGTCAAATATGAGGAAGGAGCTACACTCCTTACCGGAATTTTGCAGGAAAAACTATATATTGTCCAGTGGAATACAGAACAAGAAACGTGCCCTGTGAAAAAGACCACCACAGAGCTGAGCTGGCTATGGCACATTAGACTCAGCCACATGAACTTCAAGACCATCAACAAACTCGCAAGAGAGAAGCTGGTTGATGGACTGCCAGATTAAGTGTTCGACAGGAATCACATATGCGATGCATGTCAAGCAGGTAAACAGACAAGAGCTTCATTTTCCAGCAAAGCTGCACATTCAACGAGTCAAACACTGCAACTACTCTATATGGATCTGTTTGGTACAGTCACTCTCCTGAGTATTAATGGTAGAAAGTACACCCTTGTTGTCGTTGATGTCTTTTCTAGGTACACATGGGTTATCTTTCTGTTCAAGAAAAAGGAGATGCTGGAGAAACTACCAGAATTACTCAGCCAGCTTACAACTCAGAAGGAGACGAGCATTTTTTCTATTAGATCAGATCGTGGGACATAATTCTTGAACCAAATGATAGACGATTACTGCTTAAAGATGAGAATTGTTCACTAAACCTCAGCTACTCGAACCCCACAACAGAATGGTGTAGTGGATGACGCAACAGACCATTGAAGCAAGCAACAATGACAATGCTAAATGAGACAAACTTACCGAAGAAGTTCTGGGCAGAAGCTGTAAACACAACATGCTACACCCAGAACAGATCAGCGGTTACAACTCATCAAGAGAAAACTCCATACGAGCTGTGGAACAACAAAAAGCCCCGCATCAAACACTTTCGTGCTTTTGGTTGCAAGTGTTACGTCCATAATAACGGGAAATCCCAATTAAAAACTTTTGATAGCAAAGTTGATCCATGAATATTTTTAGGATACTCTGGGATTAGTAAATCATATCGGATTTTTAATAAGACTACCCATATTCTAGAAGTAACACCTCATGTTTTTTTTTTGATGAGTCTATTATCTCCCACATGATTACAGAAGAAGAAAACACAGAGGACACATGAAGGTTGAGAAGTACCAATTCCCAAATTGTGGATGACATCCTTAGATGGAGTCCCACAAAAGATGAAGAAGAAGAAATTGTAGAAGGAGAGTGCTCAAATCAAAATCAGTTCCAAAACCTACAGAATACGAGCACACAGCTCCACAAATTGCAGCAGAAGAACAAGCTAGCACAAAAGCTGTTCCTAATACAAATTTTGGTGTTCTGCATCCACAAGATGAACCAACTGGTGGTTCAATACAAGTTCAAACTCCAGAAGCAGAACACACAAAAAATGTCAGCCCAGATTATTTGGCAGATCAATTGGGTGGCCTCGATCTTAATTGTGATGTTTTTGATAACCCTTTCTCCACTCCTCTTACAGTACATCCAGAATTTGATGAACCAACTCCTGAGACAGAACCTGAAGTGTCGGAGGAATAAATGACTCGACGCAGAAGGTGGATTGATGCTCATCCATCAGAACTCATTGTTGGAAACTTAGAAGAAGGTGTCAAGACTAAAAGGATGCATGGAGAAAGCGTCTTGCTCAACTATTATCTCTCCCACACAGAACCTCGAGACATTGATGAAGCTCTTAGGGACGCATATTGGACACAGGTCATGTAAGAAGAATTAAATGAGTTCAAACGAAATGAAGTATGGTACCTGGTGGATCGTCTAACTCATCAGGGAGTCATCGACGTCAAATGGGTATTCAAAAAACAAGAGAGATGAATCAGGCGAGGTGGTTAGAAATAAAGCAAGATTGGTTGCCAAAGAATATTGTCAACAAGAAGGCATTGATTTAGATGAAACTTTCACAACGGTTGCAAGACTCGAAGCAATCTGACTCTTCCTGGCGTATGCTGCGTTTCAAAGATTCAAGGTGTTCCAGATGGATGTCAAGAGTGCTTTTCTCAATGGAATACTCGAAGAAGAAGTCTATGTGGAACAACTGCCTGAGTTTGAAGAAGAAGATGCCAGCAAGATGGAACAGGTTGTCAAAGGTAGTGTATGGTCTCAAACAAGCTTCCAGAGATTGGTATGAAACACTGTCAACATTTCTACTAGAATCTGGATTCAAGCGTGGTTCTGTGGACAAGACGTTGTTCACAATCAAAGTGCAAAACTTCATTCTCATTGTACAGATTTATGTTGATGACATTATCTTTGGGTCCAAATCTCCATACTTATGTGAAAAGTTATCTGAATTAATGAAGCACAAATATAAAATGTCTATGATGGATGAAATGAATTTCTTCCTAGGACTTCAGGTTAAACAATCACCAAGCAAGTGAAACAAGTCTTTGCTAACGGAAATAAGTATGTAAAGGGGCTTATTGAGAAGTTTGGAGTCAAAGATAGCAAACCTGTCAAGATTCCAATGCCGGCCAATGGCCAGATTTGCCCAGACATAGAAGGGAAACCAGCCAACATTACTCAGTATAGGGGTATCATAGGCTCTTTACTTTATCTTACAGCTAGTCGTCCTGACATTACTTTTGCAGTTGAAGTTTGTGCCAGATATCAAACCAATCCAAAAGAATCGCACATGGAAGATGCCAAAAGGATTCTTCGCTATCTCAAAAGCACTATGAATCTAGGTTTGTGGTATCCCTGTGATGATAACTTTTAACTAATTGGCTACTCAGATACAGACTACGCAGGTTGCAAACTGACAAAAAGTCAACTTCTGGAACTTGTCAGTTTCTTGGCAACAAGTTAATTTCTTGGTTTTCCAAGAAGCAGACCTTCGTAGCAACCTCCACAACATAAGCTGAGTATATGGCCGCAGGCAGCTACTATGCACAGATTCTATGGCTCTGGCAACAGCTCAGAGACTATGAAGTATTTGTTCAGAATGTGCCTATCTTCTGTGACAGCACGAGTGCCATCGATATCACACAGAATCCAGTTCTTCACACCAGATGCAAGCATGTAGTTGTAAGGCATCACCTCATCAGAGATCATGTGGAGAAGAAGAACATGCAGATTATCAAAATCCACACGGATGTGCAAAGAGCAGACCTATTGACTAAAGCTCTGACATAAGACAGATTCAAGATGTTGTGTGGGAAGCTAGGACTCCTAAGTCTAGACTAGACACAGAAAGTGCACAAACATAATGTGACAAGCTGATCGCAGAACACAGACTGTAGAAGCACAGATCTAGAATCCTACAACACACAAGTCTATCCTCAACCAGTTAACTAGAAGTCCAATAGCAAAGCTCTATGCACAGAAGACGACTCTCAACAAAAATGTCTCATCCTCTACTCTTCAAACATTGACAAGTGTATTTATTACAATGACATTTATTAAGGGGAAACCAGAGGTTAATCCCGTTCTGAGAAAACAACTCCTGCAAGTTGGTCATTCAAATCCTACATGGGAGGAACCTCACACTGGAAAGGCCTCACAGAAAGCCGCACCAGTAGCAGCAGAAACATCAACAATAGTAGGTGCCAGGACTAATTTGAGCAACAGACTAAACCACCACATTCCGCACATTTTGTCTCTCATTCCTAAGAACAGAACACTATCAATAGAACACTTTTATCTACCTCATCTTCTGTGTTTCTAAAACACAGAACCTAACACTTAAGATCCTCAAGCAATCTGTGTTGTGAGATCAGGTGTTCTGTTTTTGTAATAACTTAAAATAAGAATCGAAAAAGGGTCCATTGGTGTATTCCCCCTATACACCAATAGTTTGCTCATCGGGACTAACAAATGGTATCATAGTCGTGTATCTAACTTAATCACTGTATCTGTTTTACCAGATTTCACAACATGTGGTCATTCTTGATAGATATTCTGAAAACCTCTCATATCATATCACTTCATTTGCTAACCGTCTGCTTACTATGGATTCCAATGTAGCAAGAGCTTGTGAGGATTTTTCTATTCCAGGTTACAGGGACTGGAGCTTCAGAATAAGAATGTGTCTTGAAGCTCATCACATATTGATGTGGGATGTGATTGAGAACGGACTCACACCTATCTATGATACAACCAAAACCACCATTGGAGTAGGTAAAGGCCCAAAATCTTCTGTGCTCTATGAAAGGGTTCTCAATAACACTAGAGACTACACTACAGAGAAAATGAAGGAAGCTGGTCTCGATAACTATGCAAAAGGAATTATCTCTAGCACAATTAAGAGAATCTACCTTGCCACCATCTGTGATCTCAAAACAGTAAAGAAAATGTGGGACGCTCTACGAGACATGTGCATTGGATTAGAAGAAATGCTGGAGAACAAGCTATCTCAAACATGCACAAAGTTCGAAGAGTTGAAGATGCTACCATTTGAAAGCATTGAACAAACGAAGATAAGATTAACCAAGATCACCTTGGAAATCTTCACCATTAACAAAACTAAGTACACCTAACGGGAGAACCTTAGGGTTATTCGTGCTCTACCTCCCAGTTGGCATGTATATTCTGTTGTTTATCCTATGCGCCCAAATTTTAACATTATGACTTCTGTGGAACTATTTATCGCTCTCACGGGAAATGAGTTTGAAGTGCGCAGGAAACAAGAAGCAACTGAAATGTCGTCAAACAAGCAGGAAGAAAAGAAGAAAGAAAAGGAAGTTGCTTTTAAAGCGGCACCATCAACAGAACATCACACGAGCTGCTCAACACAGAATGGATGAAGCTACAGATCTACCGAAATGGATCACAGCTAACATGTCCATGCCCCGTTAGATGACACGTAGGACATACTCATAAGGCTAGAAGTATAGTCAACAACCAACGGTCAAAAGAGCATTTAATGCTATATGCAAAAGCTGCAAAGACTCAGAATGGCTAGAGTTCAAATTAGCCTATATATACTTCAGCCAACTTCACGAAGAAGGTGTTAGTGAATTCATAAATTCACCCAGAATCTCTCCAGCCTTCATAGATATTCAACACTAGATTAGATCAGGATTCATATCCATAAGTGTTGTAATTTTAGAGAGAGTTAAACACCTATATTTTGGAGTAACCCACAAGAACTTAAAAAATAGATTTGAGCTTTCATAGCCATAGATCTAGTATCCTTCATAACCCCAAAGCTTTGAAGGAAATCTGATATTTACCCGAACCTGATCTCGTACTCAGCGAGTTGTAATCTCGTCCTCAACAAGTATAAATAAGTTAGAGTGAGCTCGTACTGAACGAGGATAAATAAGTGAGGAATCCAAGGTTAAGGGATTCATCGATCTATCTTGATCGATCGTGGATGTAGGGGAGTTTCCCGAACCACGTTAAATATTGTGTGTTCTTTTATATTTGCATTGCATTGTTTTGATTCTCTGTTTATCAATCACCAGCGAGCAGATCACAATCTGTGAGTTGTGCATTTGAATCAATCTCTTAAAGAACACTCGGTAATTATAAAATATTTTCTAAGTGTAGAGAATAACAACATACACACAACTTCCGCACACGATCTGTGTTTGGACATATTGTCTAGTATGCTCCAGCTAGCTGCTAGTCTTTCTGCTCCATAGACAGATCACTCACGCTCTGTATCAAGAACTCAACTTGGACAGATCACGATCTGTCACACTTCACAGTCTTTTGTCTTACACAGAAGCTGTCTCGACCTTCTGTTCTAACAGAACGCGCAAAAAAAGTTGTAGTGTGGTGTATCCCCCATACACCACATCTGCTCTATTCGGGACCCCAACAATCTAAAGTGGTCTGATCATAAAATTTTTAAATTTGAAATTATATAATTATAATTTAATTTCTTATATTTAAGTGGTGCTTGATTTAAGAAATCAATATGGGTAAATTTAATTTCATAATTATAAGGAAATTAACAATCACTCAAATGTGATTTTCATGCTCTTATACGTTATGAATATAATCGTGATGATTGATATATTATGATAAATTATTTTTGTATATCCAAATATAGCAAAATAGTTTTACAATTTTGTTCAATCACTATAAAAAATTATCTTTTTGCACCAAGAATTGTGTCGTAAATTATTTTAATGTTGCAAAATTGAATTTGCGACATTTTGTGCGTCACGAAAGATAGTGTCGCAAACAGTGATGTTGCATTTTGACGAAAATTTGTTTAATAGTGACACAATATAAATGAAATTTTGTGATTTAATTTTTTAAATGTCGCATAAGATGTATGACACACAACACATCATTAGTATCATCGACGTATATCCACTTGAGGCACATTACATGACATAATTTATAATGATATATCATAATTTGTGATATTAGATCGCGACATAATTACAATGTAATGTAGTTTTTCACGACATATATAACATCATAAATTTAAGCAACATATAATTTTACAACAATTAAAACTTTATCACAAATTTTCTTGTTATAAGTCGCAAAATATGCAAATTTTGCAACACTTCATTAATATGTCCTTAATCTTGTGACACTTGTACAATATTAATTATAATGATGTGTCATAATTGACGACACTAGTTTGTGACATTAATTAATTTGATGTAATTAGTTTGTGACACCGTATTAATTGTGCAACATTCTATTAGGACATTTAAAAATTGTTACAAAAATTTATAATAAGTTTTAAGATATAAAAATATATTTTACAACGTTAATGAACATAACATGAGTCTCGTTCAGGTCCTATCTTAATCTATTCTAGACTTAGAATTATTGAGATGCTGAAATGTAAAGAACATAGTCATGTTCTATATCTATAGAGCATCTGTCACGCCCGCACTTCACTAAGGATAGTAAAGTCGGGGAAACCGTGACTTGGGGAGGGATTAAAGAAGTCGGGATAGAAATGGGGTAATGGAACAAGGACGAAACTGAACAACAATCTCATAACTGGGCGAATAATTCATTGTACATGATTTGCAAGAAAAGGACTTGAGTCTTATGCTCAATACATGCAACATATCATGAAAGAAACTCGAGTCTTAGGTTTATTACATAACGATCTCAAACTAGCAGCGAAAAGTTACTTGGATCGCTAAAATCTCTACATGTGTGAAGACACGTAGAACCCCCAAGAGTCAACTAATAAGAGATCGACAAAAAGTCCGAACGTAGCACTCCTCCTTCATCATCTCTCAACCTGCACATTTATAAATACATGCAGGGCTGAGTACAAATTGTACTCAGTAAACACGTGCCGAAACCACACACATACAAATATAATTGTCATGCCAATGTAAGGGAAACATAGAGATTTTGTCTCTAAATAACCTATGTTCACTAAAATCCTTTTGTGAAATCTTAAAGTTCGACAGCTATCTAAGTTCTTTAGTAATCCACCATATCTGTAACTTCTTCTTCTTCTTTGTGTCGGGAAGGTGGCCACCTTCCACGAACACCTTGACCGGCCAACCCGCTCGATGACTCACGGTCACTTTAACCGGCCAACCCGCTCGATGACTCACGGTTACTTTGTGTACACTAGTCCTAGTAGGATAGTTATCCCACCAGGACCCGAATTCGATTCGTTTAACTTAACTGAGCAGATAGGTATCATACGAAAATCATAAACATTTTATGGCAGATAATACTTGAAACATATTTTCAATTCAAAATCTCTTCGAAATAAAATAACGTAAATGCATATGAGCACACATATTTTATTTTGTAGAAGAAAGCCTACCTGGCTCGCTTCCTCTTCTTGATCTCGGACTCTTACTCCCGTATTTAACCTTTAATTGAATTACGGAGTGAGATACTCGAATTGAGTATATAAACTACTTTTCTATTTTGAAAGGAATATTATCCCTACTACTTCGAGAATTATTCTCAAGTCTTAACTTGACTAACATCCAAGTGCTTTAATGATTTTCTAGAACATTCCGGTAGAATGTTGTTTTAAATCAAATTATGATTATGAAATCCTAATTTACTACATTTACTCCAATAATTTATAATGTTACGAGAATTATAATGATAATTCTATTTGAACAATTAAATTTTGAATCACAATATTTAAGTAAACCTTATGTGTTCTTAATAATCTTAATTAATACACCCTAAGTGGGATTTATAATTTAATTAACTATTATGAATAAATTATAGCATGATAATAAATTTTCTAAGCTTAATATTATTAATCCTACACTTAGCCAAAGCTCAATTTAATTTGAAGTCTTGATCCATTAGGATTTATATTAGGCCATTAGTATTTTATTAACTCTAACCCAACTCAAATAATTTCTAGGCCCATGCTAATTAAATTGATTCGGCCCAGTTGAGTTATTATTTCAGCCCACCCTTCTATCTATCTCAGCCCAATAAAGAATATTCATTTTAGCCCGTTAGAATTTAATCTCGCCCCAAATCCTTTGTCTGACCCGGCCCGTAACCCGGCCTGTACTTGACTGACCTATGTTCTAGACTTCTCCTAAGCCCTACCTCTCCATCTTTGGACATCTCTCTCTCTCTCTGCGTCGCTTCTCCTTTCTCCATCTCCGGCGTTCGTCTGCTCTCCTCCTCCATGTCGACGTCACCACTGGCTACTGGAAGGCCAGCACTCATCGCCAGTGCTCTTTCGAGTTAAGTCGTTGTCTCTTTCTTCCTTCCTGAAGTGGCGCTCCACCAGTCGGAAGTGGCAGAAGTGGCGCTCGTCATCGCTGGCGCCCGGCCGTCGTTTCTTCTTGCCGCGAACTCGGTTCTTCACCCCTTTGTCTCTCTTTTTCCGTTCTGTCTCTACGCCCAATGCGCACACACACCCACACCCAACTCTCTGTCCCTCTGCCTCGATTTCTTTCTCATTCTTTAACTGGTTTCATTCTAAATCTTTAATTGAAATCTATTTCTCTAACTCTAAATTTTATTTCTCTGAATCTCTCTAGGCATGTGTGTTGTGATTGATGGAAGAAAATATTTTGGATTTCTGTCCAATTTCTGATTCCTTCTAGATTAAGGTCTACATGCTATTGTTTCTACAGGTTCTTTATCATTTTTTTTGTAGAGTCCTTGGTCTATTTATTGATTTAATTCTAATCATTGCTTATTGGTATTGTGAAGGAATTGCTTTAGTTTGGGAATGAGTGGCTCGGTTCTTAACTTCGGTGGAGTTGTAGCTATCGGGACAGTCGTGAATCGTCCCGGGTAGGAGACTTTCTGCACCGCTGCTTAGTGAGGTTTGGAAATCAGTAGCTAGTCTGCATTCTACCTCTTTAGGATTTTTTATTCAGAATTTCATAGTTGTGGTTCTAATCGTTTTCTCATGTTCACTTTAGAAGCATGACTTTGAAGTTTAAATTTCTTATCAAACATTATTCAAGTTCTGTAAAATGAACAGATGCTATGATTTGCTACTTTTGTCAAATGTGTGTGGATGGAGTTTGTAGGAAGAAATCTGAAAATTTTAAGAGTTGAATTGCGTCTTATTTATTTTTACGAGAGTTCCTGGTATTCTTGTTCTGAAACTTCTGCAAGGACTGCCTTCTACAACTTTTCAGCTAGACTATCTCTCTATTTAATGGTGCTTGGGCAGATTGTTTGAGTAGAAATTGGGAAGTTTCCTATCCGTCTGTCCAGCCAAAATCATGAGTTTTAAGTGGCTAAGCTAAATCCTTGTGAGCATGCAAGTAGGTTATAAATTTTAGTTCACAGCTGGTGTTATTTTTCCTGTTGTTCAGTGTTCTCTAGGTTCAAGAATTTGATGCTGACTATAGGTTAATAAGTTTCAGTCCTTTGCCTTCATAATATGTTGTGGTCTAAGCTTGCTTTACATCCTAAGAGTTGATGTGAATATATGTTATCTATGTAAGCATGAGGTAGTGAAAATCTGAAGTTTGCAAGTGAAGGTTGGAACTTAAATATGAGCATTTAGTCATGCGTGCTACGAAGTTCTAAAAGGGTATGTAAACACCATCCAAAATGAAGTTTCAGCTTGTGTTTTACCTGAAGGAAGGTTGCTAAGTTGTCTTGAATATAGGCAGGGCTTCCTCTTCCTTTCCTTGCTTGGTTCTAAGTGTTTTGAATGTTGTTATGGGAGTTGTAAAACTCTTTAGAAGGCTAGGGAAGTTTGGTATTTATAGTGGAAGCTTGGCTAAGGAAAAGGGTTAAGTCCCCTTGTTTTTCTTAAGATGATGCATGCCTTGTATCATCCGTTCTTACTCCTTGTGTGATATGTCTGGTGAGTGAAAGAGGGCAGTGTCCTCAAGCTCCTCTTTTCTCAGTTTTCTTTTACTCTACTGCAACCTCTATCCTAGGCATAAGCAGATTTCACATAGCTTCCCATCTTATTTCCTAACACCATTTCTTGTCTCTTATTGCTGGTGTTCGGATGGGGTTTTGGGATGGAGCAGGAGCTGTCCTTTCTCTACATCTAGGCTGCAGAGTTCTTCCCTCCATTCTTCACAACTCAGCACCACCTCTGCCCCTATATTTTTTTTTTATGACTTTAAGCCTTGAAGCACTATTGTAAGTCTGCCTTATGCAGACTGCTATCTCTTACCTCTTTAGTTTTTTTTCTTTTTCGGTTGGTGTGTAGCATAGGTCTTTGCATATTTTCATATCTTGTTGCCCCCCCCCCCCCCCCCCCCTCCTTTTTTTTTCTTAGGGTAATATGTTTGATACTTTCCTTTGTATTAGTGAAATCTTAATCTACAATAATATCTTTTATCATTTCTTTTATAATATCACTTATAACTCATACTTCCTTATCATGTATGCACTACAAAAAAACCTTAATCTGGCGACGGACTGGCGATGGACTCCAAAGACTTCGGTTAATGACGGACTGGCGACGGACTGGCGACCGTTTTTTGGCGCGTAAGTTGGCGGCAAACTTAACGACGGACTGGACGACGGACCAGCCCGTCGTTAAGTTTTATTTTCTTTTTTTTTTATTTTTAATGCTGACGACGGACTGGTCCGTCGTCCAGTCCGTCGCCCAGTCCGTCGTCCAGCCCTTTTAACAGTTGTCTCCCTCCTTTCGCGAAATCAGAAGCTGCAACACATAATCCGTCCCCCCACCGGTGATTTGAAGGCGATTTCGACCTCCCACCGCCGTAATACTCCAATGTAAGTCGAATCCTTCCCTTTTGCTTCTCCTCTTTCGATTTCTATGTTTTTTTTTTAATTTTACCGTTGGGATGAAGCTGCCCGTTGCTCCGCCTGCGCTGCCGCCCCTCCACGGCCCTGCTCCGCCGCTGCCGACGCCGCCGGAGTCCGCCGCCAGTCTCCAGAAGCTGTCCGCGCAGGTAATGTCCAATTTAATTTATTTTTTTAATTATTGTTAATTTATTATGTTTAATTTGATAATTATTTTGTAATTGTTGTTAATGTTTATAATTTTGTTTGTTAATTGAATGTTAATTAACTAATTACTAGCTATTTTATGTTATACATTGTATTGTATAAATTGCATGTTAATTGTATGTAAATTATGTGTTAATTGTAGTTTAATTTGTTAATTTTTTATATTCCTTTTATAATTATTGTTATTTCTTATAATTTCATTTGTTAATTGTATGTTAATGTATGTTAATTGTATGTGAATTTTGTTAATTGTATGTTAATTAATTGACTATTTTATAATTATTGTTATTTTTTAATTATTTTTAATTAGGTTATATATGTGATATAATTATACATAATTAACTAATTATAGTCGGTTGAGTTATGTTAAGTAGGATAATGTTAGAGTATTTTGGTTATGCTATTTACTTAAGGTTTAATTATTTAATTTGTTAATATATATATGTAATTTGTTATGTTGATATAAATAGATTTAATTAGTTGAATTATATTTAACTATTGAATTTGTTGATTTATTACTTGTTAGTAGAGTTTATTAGGATAATTGATTAATTTGTTAAACCTAATTTTTGGTTAATTAATTTTAATTTGTGTAAATTAATAAATTAGTTTATAGTTTAGTTAATTGAATAATTGAATAAATTATTTTCTGAATTACTTAATTAGGGTTAAGGATAATTAATGTAATTAATCCTTAATAAATTAATTAGTTTAGTTAGCGTAATTAATTAGTTTAGTTAATTATAGTTTTTTTTTAAAGAAATAATTATTGTAATTAATCCTTGATAAATTAATTACTTTAGATAGTGTTAGTGTTAAATATAATTGACGGGTTTGTCTACTACATGTAAATTATGATATCTTAGTTTAAATTGTGGATTAATTAGTTTAAATTGTTTAATTAGGTTTTTTTTAATTACGTCTGTCGCTGCCCGACTCCTCTCTCAGCCTTTCCGAGCCGCCTTCTGCCGCTCCGGCGCTTCCCACTTTGGTGAAAGGTAATTAAATTATAATAATGTACTTATTTAATTACTTAGGTTAATTATTTAAATTTCTTAGGTAATTTTTAGATTATTTAGCATTTATAATGAATTAGTTGATTTTTGTATTTAATTTGATTAATCATGTTAGTTAATTGTGTAGGTTAATTATACTAATTTTCACCCAAATAATTTAGACTAATTTAGACTAAGCTTTGTTCATGTTTTCTCTAAGTCTGTTGAATTTCATAATGAGTGAATTGATTGTTTAATTTAATTTATTGTTTTAATTGACAAAAATATATAATGTATGTTGATTAGTTTATATATAGTTGATTGTTTCTAATTTCAAAAGATTTTGGTAATATAGTATAGCGAAATGAGGGATTTTTGACATTGGGATAGACGTAATCAATTTCTTAAGAATCTTCTCCCTTTGGGATAGATTTTGATTACGTCTTAAGGATCTTCTCCCAATATGTGTAATATTATATATGTTGTGGTGATTTGATGAGATGCATGTGTTGTGATATTTTAATTATTATGTACGAATGTTTTGATTATGAAATGTATGTTGGGATATTTTCATAATTGTGTCAGCTGGCTGTTTTGATTAGATTTAGTGATATGGGATATATATTAATTTGGAAGCAATCAACTGCAAATCTCCAAAAATGACCAAATTAAATGACCGAAAATAACCAAATACAATCAAGTGCAAATGAACTTATAATATTCGCCGACAAACCATAATTCTCAACCTGGGACCATAATTTTAATAATTCTCGTCCTCTATTGTCGTCCACTATCCTACTCCAAATCAACTTATAATTGTCTTCCTCTATTTAACCTCAAATAATTCAACTCTCATTTAACACTTTCCTAAGTGAGTCTATGTTTACACATGTGCAATCTTCATTCAAATTAATGTCTCATTTAATCGACCACTAATATATTCATGCCCTCTCCGTAACTAATTCAACTTCATTTTACTATGTAAATACTTATTAATATTAATCAGGGTTATAAAAATGAGTCGAGATTGGATGTATCTGCGTTTACTTCCGAACGGGGGATTTAATCCGCACTTCCTTGCTGGGCTTGACGAGTTCTTAAGATTTGCAAGTAGTCAGCCTCAGTTAATGGATGGAGAAAAAATCAAGTGTCCGTGTGTGAAGTGTAAGAATATATACTTTAGAAGTACAGATGTTGTACAGCTTCATCTGGCTAAAAAGGGTTTCACACGGGGTTACGAGGTCTGGAGGTTTCATGGTGAAAATGAAATACCTTCATATGCTCAAGAAACACGTGTCGACGTAGATGTAGAACCCGAGGAAGAGTACGGGACATACCACGCGATGGTTCATGATCTCGGGGGTCCCTCTTTCAACAATCCAGACACAGAGGAAGATCCAAACGCTACAGCGAAGTTGTTGTACGAGTTGTTGGACGCTGCCGATCAAGAGTTATACCCTGGGTGTAAGAACCACACTCAATTGTCTTTTGTGGCTCTTCTGATGACTTTGAAGGCCCGTTCTGGGATGTCACAAAAATATTTCAACGAGTTGTGTGTGTTATTGAATGAGGCATTCCCAGATCACCACAAAGTGCCCATGAATTACTACAGCACACAGAAATTGCTACGGGCAATGGGTTTACCTGTAAAAAAGATAGATTCGTGTAGGAATCATTGCATGATCTATTGGGAGGGGGATTCCCATCTTGTGAATTGTAAATTTTGCAATGAAAGCCGATACAAAGATAGGAGTCGGGGACGTAAACAAGTGTCCCTTAAGAAGATGTACTACTTCCCTTTAACACCTCGTTTACAAAGGTTGTATGCATCTAAAGCTACGGCCGGCGACATGATCTGGCATTCAACCTCAGCTGATGATGGTGTTTTGCGCCATCCTGCAGATTCGCCGGCGTGGAAGCACTTTAATGTGACTTACCCGGGTTTTACAGCGGAGCCACGGAATATACGATTAGGACTGTCAACAGATGGTTTTCAACTATTCGGGCAATCTGGACAACAGTACTCATCCTGGCCTGTTATCCTTACTCCATACAACTTACCTCCGTGGTTGTGCATGAAAGAACAACACATGTTTCTCACAGTGCTTGTTCCTGGTCCCCGAAATCCAAAAGATAAGATAGATGTTTACCTACAGCCACTTATATCTGAACTCAATCAATTGTGGACTGTCGGTGCCCATACTTACGACGTTTCAAGAAGACAAAACTTCCAGATGCACGCAGCATTGATGTGGACCATTAGTGATTTTCCGGCGTACTCGATGTTGTCTGGTTGGAGTACAGCCGGAAGATTAGCTTGTCCTCGATGCATGGAACAAACAGAAGCATTCTCCTTAACACATAGCCGGAAGCAGTCATGGTTTGATACACATCGCAAGTTCCTACCTTACGATCACCAGTTCAGGAGGAATAGGAGGGCCTTTATAAAGAATAAGATTGTTGCAGATGATCCTCCGGATAGGAGATCAGGGGAAGAGATACTTTATCAGATTGAAGATTTGGGACTAGTAAAGGTAACCGAAGATTATGATGATAATAACAAGCGCATCTTAAGACAAGTTACCACTGGATGGCGGAAAAAGAGCATCTTTTGGGACCTTCCGTATTGGAGTTCTCTGCTCATTTGACACAATTTAGATGTTATGCATATTGAAAAGAACGTGTTTGACAACATTTTCAATACTGTTATGAATGTCCAAGGCAAGACAAAAGACACGGCAAAGTCGAGGGAGGAACTCAACCTCTATTGTCACAGACCCCAGTTGATGCGTAACCAGTACACTAATAAATATCCTAAGGCATGCTATACACTTGACAAAAAGGAGAGAAAAGTCTTGTGTGAGTGGGTGAAAACTCTTAAGTTTCCTGACGGTTACGTCTCAAATATGGGTAGATGTATAAACATGAGTAAACTTAAGATGTTTGGGATGAAGAGCCACGACTGTCACGTTTTCATGCAGCGCATACTACCCGTTGCATTTCGAGAACTACTCCCACAAGCTGTTTGGAAGTCCATAACTGAGTTGTGTCTGTTCTTTCGTGATTTGACATCACGAAACATAAAGAGTGACGACATGGAGACACTTAACAATAACATCCCACTGATTTTGTGTAAGCTTGAACGAATCTTTCCACCAAGCTTCTTCGACTCAATGGAACATTTGCCTATCCATCTAGCTGACGAGGCAAGAGATGGAGGACCAGTCCAATATCGATGGATGTACCCATTTGAGAGGTACTTTATCAAACTGAATCAATTGTGTTTAATAATGTTTCATGAATTTTAACTATGGTTTCATGCTTTCTAAATGAATTATTTCAATACAGATATTTAAGAAAGCTGAAAAATAATGTCAAGAACAAATCAAGCGTTGAGGGATCGATATGTAATGCATACTTAGTGGAGGAAGCCACTGCTTTCTGTTCCTATTATTTTGAGGATCATGTCAGTACGAAACATAGAGAGGTGCCTCGCAACTACGTTGGAGGATGTTCTACTAGTGGGGTAGAAGATCAATCAGACTTGCCTTCTGTATTCAAACTTGCCAGAACTGGTTTTGGAAAAACAACGAAAAGATCGTTGGATCCAAGGGAATACAGAGCTGCGCATCTATATGTACTCCATAATTGCGTGGAGATCGATCCATATATCAAGTAATCTTTTACAAATCATATTATACGACTATTTAATGCAATGTGTGGTTTTTATCAACTAATATGTTCTTTTCTATGAAGGGAATATGAATCACATCTCAGACACTCAAATCCATGGATAACTGACATGGACATTGACAAGAAAATGTCTACAGAATTCCCTGAATGGTTTTGCTCCTATGTGAGTCAAACTTTCACTACCATACTTGAAATTAATTAATTAATTACTATATAAGGGACATACAACTCCACAACTTGATAAGTATAAAATTCTGTGTGATGTAGGTACAAAATTGTGTAACTGATCCTGTTATGTGGGACATTGCACGTGGACCTTCACCAATGATTACATCATATCATGGTTATTTGGTGAATGGTTACAAATTTCACACGATATCACATGGAACTCACAAAGCAACTATGAGTAGTGGTGTGTGCATAAAAGCGGGTAACTATGGGGACTCGAGTCAGACGGATTTTTATGGACAATTAGTCGAAGTGTGCGAGCTCACATACCCAGGATTACACAATAAGAAGGTCGTTCTCTTCAAGTGTGACTGGTTCGACACCTCTCCGGCCGGTACAAGGGTTGATACACAGTTCAATTTAGTGTCTGTAAATCATACGCGCAGACTTAGAAAATATGAACCATTTGTATTAGCCATTCAAGCTACACAGGTGTATTACTGTTCATATCCGAGTATGAACCAACAGTGCAGAGAATGGTGGGAAGCTTGTTCTATAAAGGCACGGGCCACTATCGACGAGTCTCGAGCGGATGTGTCTACGTTGGAGTCACCGTTTCAGGAGGATGATGACGCTCATGTGGTAACTACTGTTGATGTAGATGATATTACATCAGTTGCCCGAGACGGTGAACATGTAGAAATTGAAGATGATGATGACCACGTGGACTCTGATAATGTCCTCGAAACAGAAGAAGAAGATGACGAGGATGATGAATACCAAGAGGATGAAGCATCAGATGACGAAGAAGAAGATGAAGATGAGGAGGATGACTATGAAGATGAGGATGAGGAAGATGAAAATGATAACGATGAAGAGGATTCTCCTTAACACTTTGTGTAGAAAACTTAACACATTCGAATTTCAAGTTATTAATTATAAATGCAACTTGTTAATTATATGTTCAATATAAACCTTCTACGTATTAATTAATAAGTCTATCATGAATCTTATTTATCTATTTATTTTCAACATAATAGATGTCTTACAGTCAGCGAGAGGATGTGGGGACTCCTCGTGGTAGGGGTTCACGCCGATCACAGCTATCCCTTAGACGGGGTAGTTCCCCGGGCTCATCGTCTGGATATGAGTCCGGGACCGGCGGTTTGAGCCACCATATTGGTGGCATACAGATAGGCGGTCCGTCTTCTGGTTCTGACACCGATGGTCAGAGAGAGCGTAGACCCACAGGAGACGTTGTTCTATCTGTGAGTGAGCTGGGGTACGTAAATGCAATCACATCTTCAATTTTGACAATTATTTAATTAGTTATTCAAAAATCTAACATAAATCAATCTAAAATTACTTATGCAGGGGATTTTACCTGCATGCCGACCCGGCAGATTACATTTGGGAACTATTTAAGATAGTTCCCAACCCGACTGGCTACAGTTGGAAGCTCACGCCTGAGGACGTGAGACAGCGATATTGGGAGGAGTTTAAGGTTCGAAAATTTACTAAAACTTTCAAATTCATTCTTAATTATAACTTATAACTACAATTTCTAACATACATTTTCAATGCTAGAAAAAATTTACTTGGGAACCGGCACTCGATGCCAAGATTCGGGAGTTATGGTATGATAAGATCCGGGAGAGATATAAGGATTATATCTGCGGGATCAAGAGGAGGAGGAATGATCCGCCACCCAGAGGTGGGAAGCCTGGATGGTGGACTGATGATGTGTGGATGGGTTGGCTCGCGTACTGGTCCCGGGATGATGTTGTGGCCAAATCCCAGTCAGCGAGGCGCAACCGGTTGTCTGAGCCTCAGGGACCGGGTACTGGTCCTATCAAGCATAGGGGAGGGGCCAAGTCGGTCATGCAACGAGCTGAGGAGAAGGTAATAATATACTTTAAATAATAATGGTAAGTATGTGGTACAATTTTAATTCATATACACATGTTTCAATGACACAATTCCATTGTGATATGATGCATAGGGTCGTGAGCGGGGATTAGCTCCGATTTCGTGCATGTTCGACTCCTTCCTGGACGAGCATCGATACGCGGACGGGACATACACCGATCCGAAATCTGAGGCGATAGCGGTAAGTTTTAATTTAAATCTAATATATATATATGTATTAGATTTTCAATATTTATAATATGTATATATACTAACAAATGTTCATTTCTCGTTTACATGCATGCAGACTGAGGTCTTTCGCCGTGCTGACGAGGAGCGGGCCCAGCTACCCGAGGGGGACCACGATGCAGTCGACATGAACGAGCTGTATCTGGAGGTTCTTGGCGGCCCGGACAAGAAGAAGAGGATGTTCGGCACGGGAGGCGCGGCGAAGGCCCTCAGAGCATCCAGATTTGGGGGATCCTCGTCCACATCACGCGCATCCAGAGACGAGGTTGAGGAGCTGCGGCGCCGAGTCGAGGAGCAGGATCGCGAGCGCCGTGAGTACCTTGCTGAGCAGCAGAGATTGGCTGAGCAGATGGCGCTCATGCAGTCTCAGTATGCCGACATGATGCGTTGGATGCAGTCTCAGCAGGGAGGAGGTAGTGCACCCTTCTTTCCCTCTTATCAGCCTCCCCCGTCTGATGCCCCTCCCTAGTTTCCTCCTGATGATGACTACGATTCGTAGATGCTACTGATACACTTCTCTATTTTTTTATTTTATGATTTTTCGTGGGATGTTACTGATACAATTATTTATTTTGTTCATTATATATATAAAATCCGCGTTCATTTTGAATTTCATTTGATTGGTTCAATTTTAAATTATTGTTCAATGTTGAATTATGTTTGTATTGTTTGTTATGACACGTTTTAGGTAATGAATAATAAAAAAACAAAATTATTTATTAAAATAAAAAAAAAAATACCTGGCGACGGACTGCAGTCCGTCGCTAGGTCAACGGTCAACGTCGGCTGGCGACGGACTGCAGTCCGTCGCCACTAACGACGGATTTAATCCGTCGTTAGCTTTCCGACACCGTCAACGGCCTCCGGCAGACTCTAGCGACGGATTTTAGTCCGTCGTGGCTAACGACGGATTTTATCCGTCGTCAGTCCGTCGTTAGCTAACGACGGACTGTGTTTTCCGTCGTCCGAGGAGCTAACGACGATCGAAATACAGACGGAAAAAATCCGTCGCCAGTCCGTCGCTAGCCCCCCGGGACGACGGATTTCTTCTCCTAACGACGGATTTTTCCGTCGCCAGAAAGTTTTTTTTTGTAGTGATGATTGTGTTGTATTTTATTTTATACTTTTGGATTGATATACATTTTATACTATACAACTTTTATTTTATACTCGATTATCTTTAATAATCATCTACATTCTAAATTACTTCAAAAATTAATATCTAATAACTTAAAGTCTAATTATGATTAGAAATCATAAGATTTTAATTAAACGTTGATTCTCGTAAAATTTCTTGGTTTCTTATTTTATTTATTTATTTATTTTTTTGTTATCCTAATCTTATTTATGAAAATAAGTTTCTAACTTAATTCATTCAAATAAATTTCTCTTTTATCGATTAGTAAATCATCAATTCTATAAAAAAATCATTATCTAGCATAAATTTTCGGTAATTTCTATTAAAAGAACGGGGTGTTACAGCATCTTACTTAGACTAGTTTTGGAGGACATTCAAGACACATAATTGAGTCATTATGTATATGACACAAAACGTAGGGAACTGTAATACCCCGTCTTTTAATTATCTAAGTAAATGATAATTGAACGCGATTGTTATTTATATATTGATCGTTGTAGTTAATTAATGAGAGTTTAATATAATCGAAGAGGAGTTTTGGTTTAAGATAATAAGTAATTAAAGAATTCTTAATTAATATCTTAAAGGACATTAATATTAAGGTATATGTTTATACTTTGGATATATATATATATATATATATATAGGGACATGTCATATGTATGTACCTTGGCAAATTAAATGGTATGCATAGGTTGCATACACCACAAGATAATGTGGTATAACCTTCATCTAGATATATATATATATGTGTGTGTGTGTAGCATGCTGAAAAAAAAAATTGTACAAGATAAATAAACCACACGCATAAGACTTAATACATGCTATGAATCTGTAAAAAAAATTATATTATGGAAGAAAGTTAGATAACACTCAAGTATGGACATAATTACATGCATGCATCTATTTAGTAAATAAGGAAAGCTAAGAAAGTGAAACACTTGAGTAGAAATCCTATTATATATATATATATATTGGTAGAACCTGCTAACACCAAATTATATAATACATTGCATTAAAACAAAATA
>JAPKLX010000068.1:97508-227960 GCA_026898415.1 Leonotis leonurus | reverse complement strand
ATAAAATGATGTCTTACGTCCACATGTTTGCATCTGGTATGCAAAACTGGATTTTGTGTGATGGCTATAGCATTTGAGCTATCACAGAAAATGGGTATTTCCTTGACATCAATCTCATAATCTTTAAGCTGTTGTCTTAACCATAGTATTTGTGCACAACAACTTCCAGCTGCCATATATTCTGCCTCTGTGGTTGATGCGGCAACAGATGTCTGTTTCTTTGAGAACCAAGAAACCAGTTTATTTCCTAAAAACTGACATGTACCAGATGTTGACTTTCTGTCCAGCTTACATCCAGCATAATCTGAATCTGTGTATCCAGTTAGCTCAAAGTTGTCTTCACATGGGTACCATAATCCTACATGGGCTGTTCCCTTAAGATATCTTAATATCTTCTTAGCTGCTTCCAGGTGAGACTCTTTGGGATTTGCTTGATATCTTGCACATACACCTACTGCAAATGTGATGTCAGGTCGACTGGCAGTTAGGTATAGTAGTGATCCTATGATACCTCTGTATTGTGTAATATTGGCTGGTTTTCCTTCTGGATCAGGATCAATTTTCCCATTGGTCTGCATTGGGATTTTAACTAATTTGCTGTCTTTCATCCCAAATTTGGTTAGCAGATCGTTGATGTATTTTGTTTGATTAATGAACATACCATCTGGTTCCTGCTTGACCTGCAATCCTAGAAAGAAACTCATCTCCCCCATCATAGACATTTGATACTTATTTTTCATAAGTTCGGCAAATTTGTCACATAAATAGGTAGATTGAGATCCAAATATGATATCATCTACATAGATCTATACTAAGAGGATATTTTCTTTGACTTTGATAATGAATAAAGTCTTGTCAACTGATCCTCTTCTGAATTCAGAATCTAGTAGAAATGTTGATAATGTCTCATAACAAGCTCTAGGGGCTTGTTTAAGACCATAGACTGCTTTTGTCAGTCTGTATACTTTCTGGTTTGGATCTGCTTCTTCAAATCCAGGTGGCTGTTCCACATAAACTTCTTCTTCAAGTATACCATTTAGGAAAGCACTTTTGACATCCATCTGGTATACTTTGAATCGTTTGTGTGCAGCATATGCTAAGAATAGCCTAATTGCTTCTAGTCTGGCTACGGGTGCAAATGTTTCATCAAAATCAATGCCTTCTTGTTGATTATAGCCTTTAGCTACTAATCTGGCTTTGTTTCTGACTACTTCAACATTCTCATCCCGTTTATTTTTGAACACCCATTTTACACCAATCACACCTTGGTGTTTGGGTCTGTCCACGAGATACCAGACCTCATTCCTTTTGAACTCATTGAGCTCTTCTTGCATTGCTGTTATCCAATCTGCATCTTGTAGTGCTTCATGAGCATCAGATGGTTCAATGCAAGAGAGATAGCAGCTTAACAATGCACTTTCTCCATGCATCCTTCTGGTTTTCACACGATCTGATGGGTTCCCAACAATCTGTTCTGGTTGATGATCTTGTATCCATCTCCTTCTCCTGGTCATCTCTTCATCTGATATCTCAGGTTCAGGTTGATTTGTTGGTTCCTCAAATTCAGGGTGTGATGTAGAAGATGGTTGGAATGGATTCTCATTAGGATTTTCTTCTGCATTTGGATTTTCAGATTGATTATCTTCTGCAATGACTGTTTCATTGCTTGGTGATCTGTTTTCATCCAGATCATGTTGTGTTGTTCCCCCTTGCTGTATGATTTCTTCAGCAATAGGTGGAGTGTTAATCTCTTCATCATCACTTTTTGAATTCCAGATAAGAATATCTTCAAGTAGTAGTTCATTCATCTTTCTTGTAGTCATCTGGTTCTCTGTCTGTTTTTCATCTAGTGACCTATACTCAACAATAGACTCATCAAAGACAACATGAGGTGTTACCTCCACAATATGAGAGTTCTTATTGTAGACTCGATATGCTTTACTAACATCAGAATATCCTAAGAATATTCCAGGGTCAGTTTTGCTATCAAAAGTCCTCAATTGAGATTTCCCATTATTGTGTATGTAACATAAACAACCAAAAGTTCGAAAGTAAGAGATCTTAGGTTTTCTGTTGTTCCAAATCTCATATGGTGTTTTTCCATGTCTGAGTGTGATGGATAATCTGTTTTGAGTATAGCAGGCTGTGTATATGGCTTCTGCCCAAAACTTCTTTGGTAGATTGGTTGCATTAAGCATTGTGCGAGCTGCTTCTTTTAGAGATCTGTTTCTTCTTTCAACAACTCCATTCTGTTGAGGAGTTCGAGCAGCAGATGTTTGATGAGTGATCCCCATCTTATTGCAGTATGCTTCAATCTTTTAGTTGAGAAATTATGTTCCTCAATCTGTTCTGATAGAGGTTATACTCATTTCCTTCTGCTTGGTGATCTTGTGTAGAAAGTCAGGGAGTTTGTCTAGAGTCTCTTTCTTCTTTAACAAAAAGATGACCCAAACGAATCTTGAGTAATCATTTATGATTACTAAGGTGTATTTTCTCTCATTTATGCTTAGAGGTTTGACTGGGCCAAACAGATCTAAATGCAAGAGCTCCAGTATTCTTGATGTTGAGTGAGCTGTTTTGCTTGTAAAAGATGATCTGGTATGCTTTCCAGCTTGACAGGCTTCACATATATGATCTTTATCATATATTTGATCTGGTAGACCTTCCACTAGTTTTTCTTTTGCAATATTGTTGATTGACTTGAAGTTTAGATGGCTCAATCTCTTGTGCCATAACCAGCTTGTTTCTGATACTATTTTAGTAACTAAACAAGTCTCGATCTGGTTTGTCCACTGGACAATATATAACCTGTCCTGCAGTTTACCGGTAAGGAGTATCTCATCTCCTTCCTTGTTCTTCACAAGATAATTGTTAGTATCAAAGATGATCTGATTACCATTAGCACAGAATTGACTTACAGAGAACAGATTGTGGCTAAGACCCTCTACATACGAAACATTTGTGATGGTGGTCTTGCCAACTTTTATGTTTCCATATCCTCTGGTGTACCCTTTTGAGTTACATCCAAAGGTGACCTGTGGTCCTGGCTTCTCTATGTAATCTGATAGTAGGTTCTTATCACATGTCATGTGCTTTGAACAGCCACTATCTATGATCCAGATCGCTCCTTTTGCTATCTTGCTTCTTCTTGCAGTTTTCTGGTCCTGCAATTAATTACACTTATCTACCCTTCAACGTTTGGGTGCTTGGTTATTAGCAAATGTTCCCTTTCGAATCCAGAACATTTTTGGGTTAGGAACAGAAATATAACAGGTAATGATATTCCCATCATTATCAATTTTAGATAAGGAGTGAATTTCAGATGGATGGAATCTCTCTATTCCATCGTTCTTCAGACCCTTCTTGATAGGTAGTCTCCTGTTTACATTCTTTGTTCGGTTGCCATTTTTATTTGGCAGTGTCCTATTGACAATATTTTTATGACCGTGATCTGTTTCTGTGTAACAGGCTGGTTGATTCTTTGTTTGATAGTACTGCCTGTTCACGGTCTCTTTCATGATCATCTTTTGGGGATGGCCTTTCTTGTTTTTCAAGTTTTTCACTTGATCTGGTATTTGTTTCCTTTCTGGTACAAAGTTGATGGTGCTCGAAGATTTTCCTGAGTGCCCTGGATATCCTAATCCAGATGTGCCCTGTTGTTGCAGGTTGATTAGCAACTTAGCACGTTCATCACTCTTGTAAATCATTTCTTTGCCTTTCTTTATCTTCTCTTCAGCAACATTATTCCTATTAATGAGATCTTTAACTTTTGAATTTAAAGAGTGGATCTCACTATTCTTTCCCTTGATCTGTTCTTCCAGATCAGTTATCTGAGCAACGAATTGAGTGTTGGCTGTGCTCAGTATCTCTTCTGATTTCTTCAATCTGTCATTTTCTTCTACAACTTCTCTAAACAGTCTCTTGATGTTCGATTAGCTTTTGAACATCTCATTTACTTCTTCCCAAGAATAATCAGTTTGATCTTCGTTATCCTGTTCCAGATTGATATCATTTGATGAATTTGAATAGCATGAATTTACCTCGACTTCATCCAGACCGTTATCCAGTCCCACATAGCATTCATCCCATCCTTCTTCATCATTAGCAAAGAAGGCTTCATCATTTTTTGATGAGCTATCTGAGAAATGACTCGAGCTGCTTGATTCTTGTTCAGCTAACATGGCTTTTCGTTCATGTTTGAGTTTTCAATCTCTCTTTGCTCTCAACTCTTCTCTTTGGCTTTTGGATAGATCAGGACAGTCTGTTTTGAAGTGACCTGTTCTGCCACAACCAAAGCATGTATAATCTGTAGAGTTAGATGTTTTAGAGATTTTACCAATCTGCTATTTTGATTCTTCCTTGTTATCAGATCGATCATTGTCACGCTTCTTGTAGAATTTGTTTTTGTTGTCTTTATAGAAACGTCTGTATTTCTTCGATCTGATCTCCATCTTGTCCATACGTTTGGCGATCATTGAAAACTCCTTTAACAGTTTGTCATAGCCTTTTTCTTCATCTGGTAGAGAAGGTTCAGAGGGTTCATCTGGTTTGCTTTTTGCTTTGAAGGCTACTTCTTAGTCCTTCTTAGAACTGCTTTCTGCTTTTTTGGACAGATGATCTGGTCCTCGAATTCTTTGAATGTCACATTCATGACCTTCAAGGTGATCAAATAATGCTTCTGTAGACAGTTCATTGAAATCTGCACGGAGAGATTACATTGCAGCATAGATCTCCCAGCTAGGTGGAAGTGCTCTGAGTACTTTCATATTTTTCTCCCTTTGAGTATATTTGTTTTTATTGAACGCAGATATCTCAAGGAGAATTCCAGTGAATCTCATCTTCATTTGTTCTATTGTCTCGCCTGGTTTCATCTTGAATTCATCATATTTGTTGCAGGCTAGAGACAGCTTGTTCTCAATCATGACTTCAGATCCTAGACACAAGTCTCTTAGGGCTTCCCACATCTCTTTGGCAGTATCCAAATCTTGGATTTTGGCCAGATCTACCCCTTTGACTGTGCTAGATATGATTCCTTTAGCAAAGTCATCCAGATTGGCTTCACGACGTTCTTCTGCTGTGTATTTTCTTGGGTCTTTAGGAGCTATCTGTGTTGTTACTCCAGTTGAGGTAGTTACTGTCACTTCTTCAGTGATCTGTAGTGGGCCTTCTTCAATAACTTTCCACATCAGATAGTGATGGGCTTTGAGTGCCATTTTGATTCTGAATCTCCATTCTCTATAACCTTGAATGGAGAATTCTTCACAAGCCCTGACAACAGATGATTCCATAGCAGATAGTATGCACGTGAATGAAAATAGGTTTTCCTAGATCTATTCAAGTTGACCACGCAGGTATTAACCTTGTGAAACAAAAACAATGGTCGTTTGAACCACTGCTCTGATACCACTTGTTGGTCCCGAAAGAGCAAGGTTTGGTGTATGGGAGGGGAATACACCAAATACAAACTTTTCAGTTTACTTGGTTATTTATAAGAGAGTTCAAACTATTCTTAAATGAGAAATTGCTCGGCAGATGACTAACCAGATTGATCAACAGATCGATATAGGATTAGTCCAAACAGATTGCTCTCTTAGTGTAAACACTTAGACAATAATAAGAGTGATCTTATTATTTTCTAAGTATTGTGTGTGCGGAAATATGGTGGATTTAATGAATGCTCTTGTTTAGAAAACCTTAAGGATTAGGCAGGTTGTTAAGCAGATTGATTGAGATGCAGATTATATGATAGTGTTGATGGTTAGAATAATAAACAACTGAAAATAAATATGCAGAAATATAAAGAACACAGTTGTTTAACGTGGTTCGGGAAATCCCTACGTCCACAATCTGGTCAAAACTAGACCAGATTATCCACTACTAGGATACTCTGCTTGTTTATACTCGTGGAGAACGAGTCACAAGTATCAATCAATGCTAGAGAGATACTTATGCACGAAATAAGGGTCGTGTCCCTTTACAACAAATTACCTCTACGTTACCTCTAGAAAACTACTAGCTAGCATGGTGATCTCCTTTCTCTCGATAAGACAGACTTGAATCGAGGTGGGGTTGGTGTGATGTAGTATCACAGTTTGTTTGAAGCTCTTAGTCTGGTTCAGAGAATGCTTGAGAGTATGTTGTCAATATAGCTCGCGTGCGTGTTGTTCTCTCCAGACCATGGCTCCAAATATATATAGGCATTGAATTTTAAAATTCTAGCCGTTGTTGATTGGTGTGAGATTTGATTGTAGATTGCCAATCAATGATATCCATCATATCTCTTCTTGCCTTGTAGAAAACGTTGACTCAATCTTTTATGTATGGAAAGCAGATCACTAACGGTTGCTTTTCTTCCTTATGTCAATCGTAGGTTCTTTACCCAATCCCTATTGGATGGGCTTCAACTTTGACGTGGCAAGATGGTATGATGTGTAGGATGATGTCATCTGGTGGTTTGATGACTCTATCGATCTGGTGCTTCGCTGTGATCATCGATCTGGTCAGTGATCTGGTCGCTGTCTGTTACAACAGATCGATTCCTTCTTGGCGTGAAATCTTGGCCTTCATCTTATGCTATTTATAGAAATGACTTCTATAGGAATAATTCATTTACATGCCAAGTCATCTCCTAATCTGTTCTCTAACAGAATTCACTTTATATGTAGTGATGTGTTTACACGTAGAACAGTTTAATACAAACAAGAACTAAATGTGTTTCGAAGGATCATCATCAAAACTAAAAATATATTAGGGTTTCCAATAATTTCACCCTTTTTGATGATGTCGAAACCACACTTTACAAATATGTCCTAATAACTTATTAAGAGTGATATGGTTAGATAGCCAGATTGATTATGTTTCGTTATTAGGTTATAACGATTAAAGCAGTTTATATATGTTCTGGACAATAAGAAGTTGTCATCAGAAACTCAAATGAACTTCCATAGATAAGGGCAAATTCAGATTACAGTTCATCAAAACAAGAATAGGAATTACAGATTGTAAAGATATGAGAAATGATTATCTATCTGCTTTTCCTTCTTTTTTCCTGCTGTTTCTTCATTTTAGCTCTTGTTTCATCTGAGACTAGTTGCACACTCTCATAGACTCCTTCTCTCACCCTTATGTAGTCTGGATCCTCAGCATCAATCTTGTATCCTCTATTTTCCGCGAGCTAGTTTATGAAGGTGAGAAGAAATGTCTTGTCTGGGAGCTCAATGCCTGGTATGTTGGGGCAAGTTCTGAATTCCCTCTCTGGGGCAGTAATTTGAACTTGTGCCTTTGCTGCAGCTTCTCTTATTCCCTCCACCAGATCTCTTGCATCATTTAGGTCCAGATAAAGATTGAATGTCTCATTAGGTGTCCCCTCGCTGTATGCTGGTTCTTTGAGAAAATAGCGACACATAATGAAGCCATATCTAAGTCCTTCCCATCCCTCTTTTAGGTTCTCTGGGACCCAGTTGGTCTCTCCTTCTTTAGTCTTTGTTGTTCTGATTGGAGCAGATGAGAACCAACCGGATCCAGATCTTTTCTTTCTCTTTATTGGTTGAGATTGGCTCGATCTTCTTGAAGATGATATCTTTTGAATTTGAGCAGATGGAGCAGATGATGGAGTTGGACGATCTGTTGCAATCTGTTGCTCCTGTTGAACCTCTGTTCTTTCATCTGTGGCAGCAGATTGCAACTTCCCCTTCGCAACCGATGTCTTTTTCCCTTTCCTAGGTCCTTCCCCCTTTTCGACATCATCAACATACATCTGGATGAGTGCCTTAAGGGAGATGACCTCTTCTTTCAAGTCCTTCATTTCTTTCGCAGTCTATCTTTTGTGTCAGCAGAGCGTTGATGTTTAAGTTTGAATCATCAATTTTCTTCTCTAGTGAGGCTCTGGTTTTGAGCAAATCAGCCTTGTAGCCTTCTTGCTCTTCTTTGATAATTGCAATTTCATCAAAAAATGCATCAATCATTGTCTTTGTTGGATACCACAAATCACTCAACTTCCTCTCAACAAAATCTTTGCCATCTGATTCAAATTTTCTGAATATGGCTCTTGTTTCTGCATTGGCCTCTTTGATCACATCAGCAGCTATTCCATCAGTTTGTTCTTTGACAATGGCATGAACCATGTCTTTTTCTTTCTGTGCAAAATCGGTCACAATCTTGTACATTTCCTTGACTTTGAGCTCCATTGTGAATAGAGTCTGATCGATCTGTGCCTTCCTTTCCTCTGCAGCAGATTGATCATCGGCCATCCTCTTACTCAGCTCTTCAAGCTTTAATCTGCATATTCTCCTCAATTCTGAGTCCACTTTGTCCACATGTGACTTCAGATGATTGTTGAAGTCTGTAAGAATATGAGTGGCCTGGTCTTGGACAGTGGATAGAGTCTTGTACATGTATTTATCCACCTTTTTAGAGATCAAATCTTTTACTTGTTCGTTGGATAGTGATTGATGCTGGGTCATCAATATATCCTCTAAGTTGGTTGACTCTACGAACTCTTTCATTGTAGCTGCGACACCCGGGGTGTAGATGTCATCTGTTTGTATACCTCCCCCCCGTTGTCCAGCTGGTTCAGATTTCTCTTTTGGATAGTCAACCAATGCAATTTGAATTGTGCTTTTCTTGGCTGGTTCCCCCTCAGCCTGTGCAGTGGATTTCACGATCTGTTCTGTGGATTCAGCCATCTGCTGATCAGTTTCTAAGACTTGTGGTGCTGCACCCTGTAGGTGAGCGTCAGTGGGTTCTGCTTCAGTTCTTACTTCCTCAACTGCATCCTCTTCAATGCTTTCAAAAAATTCTAGCATGTTTGCTTTCTCATATTCAGATCGAAGGTTGATCTGGAGTTCATTGCCTTCAAATTTAGACATACCAAGGATGTCTAGTTTGTATGTCTCCCTTAACTCAGCGATAGAAGAGGCAGTGAAAATGTTGAGCAGAGTGGCTTCTTCAATTTTCAGAGCGTGTATCGATCTGGTTCGGAGGAGAGCATCAAGGACATAGAATTCTTTGTCCTTGATGAGCAAAAGGAATTTGAGGCGTTTGGCTGCTCCATAGGTTTCTGGAGTGAGTTGTATCCCAGGAAAAGTCCTAAGGACAGAGTGATCTGCTTCTGTTTCAAGCATTTTCACAACAGTCTCTGCCTTCTTCATTTCTTCCTCCTCATCAGTAGATTCCTCTTCTCACTCGACCTCCTCATCGATCTGCTCTAGGTGTTCTGCAGATGATGGACTGGTAGTGTGAGCGGGTGAGAAGTCCTTGGCTTGATTTGGGTCTAAGGACGAGATAGGGGCTACATCCTCTGGTGGTCCAGCTACCAAGACTTCTTCCTTCTCAACCTCCTGTTGAGGGATAGTTGGTTCAGTAATAGCAGGTTCTTCGACCTGGACTTCATCTGCTAGTTTCTGAAGTCTTCTTCTTTTATGTTTGGGTGGCTGGGCTGTTGTGGAAGCGTCAGTATCAACTGAGCTCGCTCTTCTTGTAACATGCTTGGTAGGGGTTCATTCAGCTTGTTTCTCTTTTGTAACTCGTGTTTTTGTAGACTTCTCAGCTGGGGCAGATGGTAGGATCCAGATGGGGTTAGAACTACCCATCTCTATCAACGTATTTGCAAAAACAGGGTCAGTCGCCCTTGCAATCAAGTTAGCAGAAATGCCCATAGACATTTCAATCTGGTGCTGATACTTTGGAAAGTGCAGTCTGGTGTTGAACTCTACTATTGTATCCCACTGGTGTTGTGCAAAGAAGGATTCCAGCTTGAAACTGATTTTGGTGGAGTGCCTAAGGCTGCTCCTCTTCACCTCGATCCCAGGGTTGCCTCCTTTTACAAAAATAATCATCTTGGCCTCCTTAGTCAAGAGATCAAATAGTATTCTGCTCCAGTTAACCGGTAGGTTAAGCACGATGGCATCCAGGATCTTGAACTTCTCGGGAGTGACCTGGTCATAAGAACCATTGTGGTTCAAGAAGATCCTCTGGACAAACTCAAAAATGATCTTGAATTCGAGTGCGAGAAGGGCTCTGTTGAACATCTTGTTTATGTAGCGAATGGGCACTACCATCACCATCTCAACTGCCTCCTGAAGTTGCTCTTCGCTTATGTCTCCCAGACTGAGACCTTCATCCTTCAACTTATAAACATCATTAATAATGTTTATTACGTTGTAAGTGGTGTTGCTGATGGTGCTACCCTTGATCACTCTGATAGAGGCTTCATTTCCGCCCTTCTCCCCTTACCACGAGAAATAAAACGCAGCAACTTCTTTAGGTAAGAAGTGGACAGGATGTGTGGTGATTATATTGTGAAATCCTACAAGGAAATCAAGACAATAGATGTGAGCACTATCCTTCCATCAATGAAGTATAAGTGCCCAATAGCAGTTCACATAATATAACGTTTTATACCACAGTACGAGTGACCATATACATGCAGATAGGTAAAAAGAATTTTCAATACAAGTTTGAGAAAATTCAGAGCATACAAGGTATACTGCAGTTAAAGATAAGAAACATCTCATAAATTTTAAACCTTTGCAGCGTCTAACAAGATCGAAGGCCTTGTCCAGTTTATGAAAACCGAAGGTATCAAGTACTGCAAAGAGATCTTGATGAATATAGGGTTTCAAGAAATTCACTTGCTCAAGAAATACAGAAGATTTGGGTGCCATTTCGATAAGAAACAGAGTGATTTTTGAAGATTGAAAGAGTTTGGAAAGGAGAATATTTCGCTAAGTGTTTAAGGAAGAAGAACAGTGTATGTAAGTGATAGATGAACCGCATTATCAAAGAGTATATATATAGGTAGATAAGCTATAAGAAAGAGTAATATATTAATTGATTTACTTAGCTATAAATCACTCGATTGGAATCCTATCGAGTGATTTAGCTCCACCTATTTAGTCGGAATTAACTAGGTTATTAACGCTTTGAGTCCTTGATTGAATGCACAGCACAGATCGAATGGCCTATTGAAACCGCATATCAGTACATGCCGGGAAGAATAGGCTTGGTTTGGCTGGACAGTGGCATCAAGTACATGTATTCCCCGGGCCAATTGCTGGATCTCTTCTTTCCTCCCCTAAAGGGATACCTAGTGTTCTGATTTGTCCTTTGTTGGAAGAGTTGGGTACCTTTTACTTGATCTCGGATTTCCTCGTAGTCTGAGAGTTCTGACCCGGCTGCTAAAGTAGATGTTATCCTTGCGTACTTCCTCTGATAATGTCTAACCCTTCCTCAAGGACGAGTTGTCTACGAATTGCTTGATCATGTGGGACTTCCGGGAAGTGCTGCTTGTTCCTCTTCTATTCTCCGCCAAGAGCTACAGTACTACCTAACCCCAAGATGTGGTCTACGACCCGAGCTAACATTCCCTTTTTCAGTTTTTTCCCGCCTCTTGAATTATAGGTTTAAGACCTATTATCTTCTCTTTTTCTGCATTTGATACACGCGCTTTGATCATACGGTTGTAGTGTGGCGCGTTGTTTTTGTAGCCGTCACTTTTCTTCCTTTTTCTTGATTTGGTAAATATCTCCTTGATCACGTTTCCCAAACACTGTACTTAATCATCAAAAAATTAAAGATTTGATATATTTATGTTAGTATTAGATATATGAATTATGACATAATCGCCGTATCTTGTTGACTTTCCCCCTTGACCAAGTAATGGGAATATTATTAAAGAATTTAATTAATATCCACGTGGCTTCTAGTAATCTGGTTCAAATCGATCTCTCAATTAACGAACTGTTGTTAATGCTATCGATCTGTTTATGCCACTTTGGACATTAATCTTGTGTGATGATCTGCTGATAATTCCCGGTTGGAATTTAAACAATCAATATTCTATTTGAATGATCTGGAGTCAATTCCCAGTTGGAATTTTACATGGCCTGTTTTTATCAATCTTGTTTGTATCGATCTGGTTCAAGTTCCCTGTTGGAATTTTGAACTTGATTTGATCTATGGCGATCTGGTCCTATCTTCAAGATTTAATAGACCTAATTTACTACACAGCATCTTGAACCTTTCTTCTGGTAATGCTTTAGTGAGAATGTCAGCTCTCTAAACTTCAGTGTGTATTTTATCGATCTGTACATGTTTTCTTTCAACATGATCTCTTATAAAATGATGTCTTACGTCCACATGTTTGCATCTGGTATGCAAAACAGGATTCTGTGTGATAGCTATAGCACTTGAGCTATCACAGAAGATGGGTATTTCCTTGACATCAATCTCATAATCTTTAAGCTGTTGTCTTAGCCACATTATTTGTGCACAACAACTTCCAGCTGCCATATATTCTGCCTCTGTGGTTGATGTGGAAACAGATGTCTGTTTCTTTGAGAACCAAGAGATCAGCTTATTTCCTAAAAACTAACATGTACCAGATGTTGACTTTCTGTCCAGCTTACATCCAGCATAGTCTGAATCTGTGTATCCAGTTAGCTCAAAGTTGTCTTCACATGGGTACCATAATCCTACATGGGCTGTTCCCTTAAGATATCTTAATATCTTCTTAGATGCTTCCATGTGAGACTCTTTGCGATTTGCTTGATATCTTGCACATACACCTACTGCAAATGTGATGTCAGGTCGACTGGCAGTTAGGTATAGTAGTGATCCTATGATCCCTCTGTATTGTGTAATATTAGCTGGTTTTCCTTCTGGATCAGGTTCAATTTTCCCATTGGTCTGCATTGGGATTTTAACTGTTTTGCTGTCTTTCATCCCAAATTTGGTTAGCAGATCGTTGATATATTTTGTTTGGTTAATGAAAATACCATCTGGTTCCTGCTTGACCTGCAAGCCTAGAAAGAAGATCATCTCCCCCATCATGGACATTTGATACTTATTTTTCATAAGTTCAGCAAATTTGTCACATAAATAGGTGGATTGTGATCCAAAAATGATATCATCTACATAGATCTGTACTAAGAGGATATTTTCTTTGACTTGAATGATGAATAAAGTCTTGTCAACTGATCCTCTTTTGAATCCAGAATCTAGTAGAAATGTTGATAATGTCTCATACCAAGCTCTAGGGGCTTGTTTAAAACCATAGACTGCTTTTGCCAGTCTGTATACTTTCTAGTTTGGATCTGCTTCTTCAAATCCAGGTGGTTGTTCCACATATACTTCTTCAAGGATACCATTTAGGAAGGCACTTTTGACATCCATCTGGTATACCTTGAACCGTTTGTGTGCAGCATATGCTAAGAATAGCCTTATTGCTTCTAGTCTGGCTACAGGTGCAAATATTTCATCAAAATCAATGCCTTCTTGTTGATTATAGCCTTTAGCTACTAATCTGGCTTTGTTTCTGACTACTTCTCCATTCTCATCTCGTTTATTCTTGAACACCCATTTTACACCTATGACACCTTGGTGTTTGGGTCTGTCAACGAGATACCAGACCTCATTCCTTTTGAACTCATTGAGTTCTTCTTGCATTGCTGTTATCCAATCTGCATCTTGTAATGCTTCATGAGCATCAGATGGTTCAATGCGAGAGAGATAACAGCTTAACAATGCACTTTCTCCATGCATCCTTTTGGTTTTCACACGATCTGATGGGTTCCCAACAATCTGTTCTGGTGGATGATCTTGTATCCATCTCCTTTTCCTGGTCATCTCTTCATCTGATATCTCAGGTTCAGGTTGATTTGTTGGTTCCTCAAATTCAGGGTGTGATGTAGAAGATGATTGGAATGGATTCTCATTAGAATTTTCTTCTGGATTTGGATTTTCAGATTGATTATCTTCTGCAATGACTGTTTCATTGCTTGGTGATCTATTTTCATCCAGATTATGCTGTGTTGTTCCCCCTTGCTGTATGATTTCTTCAGCAATAGGTGGAGTGTTAATCTCTTCATCATCACCTTTTGAATTCTAGATAAGGATATCTTCAAGTAGTAGTTCATTCATCTTTCTTGTAGTCATCTGGTTTTCTATCTGTTTTTCATCTAGTGACATGTACTCAACAATAAACTCATCAAAAACAACATGAGGTGTTACCTCTACAATATAAGAGTTCTTATTGTAGACTCGATATGCTTTACTAACATCAGAATATCCTAAGAATATTCCAGGGTCAGTTTTGCTATCAAAAGTTTTGCTATCAAAAGTTTTCAATCGAAAGTAAGAAATCTTAGGCTTTCTGTTGTTCCAAATCTCATAAGGTGTCTTTCCATGTCTAAGTGTGATAGATGATCTGTTTTGAGTATAGCAGGCTGTGTAAATAGCTTCTGCCCAGAATTTCTTTGGTAGATTGGTTGCGTTAAGCATTGTGCGAGCTGCTTCTTTTAGAGATCTATTTCTCCTTTCAACTACTCCATTCTGTTAAGGAGTTCGAGCAGCAGATGTGTGATGAGTGATCCCCATCTTATTGCAGTATGCTTCAATCTTTTGGTTGAGAAATTCTGTTCCTCGATCTGTTCTGATAGAGATTATATTCATCTCCTTCTGCTTGGTGATCTTGTGTAGAAAGTCAGGGAGTTTGTCTAGAGTCTCTTTCTTCTTTAGCAAAAAGATGACTCAGGTGAATCTTGAGTAATCATCTATGATTACTAAGGTGTATTTTCTCCCATTTATGCTTAGAGGTTTGACTGGACCAAACAGATCTAAATGCAAAAGCTCCAGAATTCTTGAGGTTGAGTGAGCTGTTTTGCTTGCAAATGATGATCTGGTCTGCTTTCCAGCTTGACAGGCTTCACATATATGATTTTTATCATATATTTGATCTGGTAGACCTTCCACTAGTTTTTCTTTTGCAATCTTGTTGATTGACTTGAAGTTTAGATGGCTCAATCTCTTGTGCCATAACCAGCTTGTTTCTGATACTGTCTTAGTAACTAAACAAGTCTCGATCTAGTTTGTCCACTGGACAATATATAACATGTCCTGCAGTTTACCGGTAAGGAGTATCTCATCTCCTTCCTTGTTCTTCACAAGAAAATTGTTAGTGTCAAAGATGATCTGATTACCATTAGCACAGAATTGACTTACAGAAAACAGGTTGTGGCTAAGACCCTCTACATACGAAACATTAGTGATAGTGGTCTTGCCAACTTTTATGTTTCCATATCCTCTGGTGTACCCTTTTGAGTTGCATCCAAAGGTGACCTGTGGTCCTGGCTTCTCTATGTAATCTGATAGTAGGTTCTTATCATATGTCATGTGCTTTGAACAACCACTATCTATGATCCAGATTGCTCCTTTTGCTATCTTGCTTCTTCTTGCGGTTTTCTGGTCCTGCAATTAATTACACTTAGCTACCCTTCAACGTTTGGGTGCTTGATTATTAGTAAATGTTCCCTTTCGAATCCAGAACATTTTTGAGTTAGGAACTGAAATATAACAGATAATGATATTCCCATCATCATCAATTTTAGATAAGGAGTGAATTTTAGATGGATGAAATCTCTCTATCCCATCATCTCTTCTGATTTCTTCAATCTATCATTTTCTTCTACAACTTCTCTAAACAATCTCTTGATGCTCGAATAGCTTTTGAACATTTCATTTACTTCTTCCCAAGAATAATCAGTTTGATCTTCGTTATCCTGTTCCAGATTGATATCATTTGATGAATTTGAATAGCATGAATTTACCTCGACTTCATCCAGACCGTTATCCAGTCCCACATAGCATTCATCCCATCCTTCTTCATCATTAGCAAAGAAGGCTTCATCATTTTCTGATGAGCTATCTGAGAAATGACTTGAGCTGCTTGATTCTTGTTCAGCTAACATGGCTTTTCGTTCATGTTTGAGTTTTCGATCTCTCTTTGCTCTCAATTCTTCTCTTTGGCTTTTGGATAGATCAGGACAGTCTGTTTTGAAGTGACCTGTTCTGCCGCAGCCAAAGCAGGTATAATCTGTAGAGTTAGATGTTTTAGAGATATTACCAGTCTGCTGTTTTGATTCTTCCTTGCTATCAGATCGATCATTGTCACGCTTTTTGTAGAATTTGTTTTTGTTGTCTTTATAGAAGCGTCTGTATTTCTTCGATCTGATCTCCATTTTGTCCATACGTTTGGCTATCATTGCAAACTCTTTTAACAGTTTGTCATAGCATTTCTCTTCATCTGGCAGTGAAGGTTCAGAAGGTTCATCTGGTTTGCTCTTTGCTTTAAAGGCTACTTCTTTGTCCTTCTTAGAACTGCTTTCTGCCTTTTTGGACAGATGTTCTGGTCCTCGTATTATTTGAATGTCACATTCATGACCTTCAAGGTGATCAAATAATATTTCTGTAGATAGATCATTGAAATCTGCACAAAGAGGTTGCATGGCAGCATAGATCTCCCAACTAGGTGGAAGTGCTCTGAGTACTTTCATATTCTTCTCCCTTTGAGTATATTTGTTCTTATTGAACGCAGATATTTCAAGGAGAATTCCAGTGAATCTCATCTTCATTTGTTCTATTGTCTCGCCTGGTTTCATCTTGAATTCATCATATTTGTTGCAGGCTAGAAACAACTTGTTCTCAATCATGACTTCAGATTCTAGACACAAGTCTCTTAGGGCTTCCCACATCTCTTTGGCAGTATCCAAATCTTGGATTTTGGCCAGATGTACCCCTTTGACTGTGCTAGATATAATCCCTTTAGCAAAGTCATCCAGATTGGCTTCACGACGTTCTTCTGCTGTGTATTTTCTGGGGTCTTTTGGAACTACCTGTGTTGTTACTCCAGTTGTGGTGGTTACTGTTACTTCTTCAGTGATTTGCAGTGGACCTTCTTCAATAACTTTCCACATCAGATAGTGATGGGCTTTGAGTGCCATCTTGATTCTGAAGCTCCATTCTCTATAACCTTGGATGGAGAATTCTTCACAAGCCCTGACAACAGATGACTCCATAGCAGATAGTATGCACGTGAATGAAAAAGGTTTTCCAAGATCTATTCAAGTTGACCACGCAGGTATTAACCTTGTGAAACAAAACAATGGTCGTATGAACCACTGCTCTGATACCACTTGTTGGTCTCGAAAGAGCAAGGTTTGGTGTATGGGGGGGGGGGGGAATACACCAAACAGATGACTAACCAGATTGATACTCAGATTAATACCAGATTAGTCCAAACAGATAGCTCTCTAGTGAAAACACTTAGACAATAATAGGAGTGATCTTATTATTTTCAAAGTATTGTGTGTGCGGAAATATGATGGATTTAATGGGTGCTCTTGTTTAGAAAACCTTAAGGATTAATCAAGTTGTATTATCAGATTGATTGAGATGCAGATTATATGATTGTGCAGATGATTAGAATAATAAACAACTAAAAGTAAAATGCAGAAATATAAAGAACACAGTTGTTTAACGTGGTTCGGGAAATCCCTACGTCCATGATCTGGTCAAAATCTAGACCAGATTATCCACTACTAGGATACTCTGCTTGTTTATACTCGTGGAGAACGAGTCACAAGTATCAATCAATGCTAGAGAGATACTTATGCACGAAATAAGGGTCGTGTCCCTTTACAACAGATTACCTCTACGTTACCACTAGAAAACTACTAGCTAGCAGGGTCATCTCCTTTCTCTCGATAAGACAGACTTGAATCGAGGTTGAGTTGGTGTGATGTAGGATCACAGTTTGCAGCTCTTAGTCTGGTTCACAGGATGCTTGAGAGTATGTTTTTCAATATAGCTCGCGTGCGTGTTGTACCTTATTCCAGACCATTGCTTCAATTATATATAGGCATTGAATTTAAAATTCTAGTCGTGTGTTGATTGGCATGAGATTGATTGTTGATTGCCAATCAATGATATCCATCATATCTGTTCTTGCCATGTAGAGTACGATGACTCAATCTTCAAGTTATGGAAAGCAGATTGCCAATGGTTTCTTTCCTTCTATGTGTCAACCGAAGATTCTCTTTCCAATCCCTGTTGGATGGACTTCAATTTTGACGTGGCAAGATGGTATGATGTGTAGGATGATGTCATCTGGTGGTTTGATGACTCTAACGATCTGGTATTACGCTGTAAGCGACGATCTGGTCAGTGATCTGGTCGCTGTCTGTTACAGCAGATCGATTTCTTTTTGGCGTGAAATCTTGGCCTTCATCCTATACTATTTATAGAAATGACTTCTATAGGAATAACTCCTTTACATGTCAAGTCATCTCCTAATCTGTTCTTTAACAGAATTCACCTTAAATGTAGTGATCTGCTTTACACGTAGAACAATTTAATAATAAAAAAAAGAACTAAGTGTGTTTCGAAGGATCATCATCAAAACCAAAAATACATTAGGGTTCCCAACAGAGAATAATATATTCTTACGATTAAATGTTTCAAATGCACTAAGGGCATTTTAATTTATACGAGCTTTTCTAAAGGTTCTTACGAGAGATCTACCTCGCGTTTCGAGACCAAAGCAAGTACAAATCAAAGCTATCCAAGTAGGCTTTCTATTACAAAGAAAATTATGTGTGCCCGTATGCTATTTATGTTTTTTTCGAAAGGATTTCAACTTGAGAAATATGTTTCAAAGTATTGTCTTGCCGAAATGATTTATGTTTTGTATCAATGCCTATCTGGTTAAGGTTCCTGGTTTAAGGATCCAAGATTCCTGGTTTAAGGATCTAAATATGAAATCGAATTCGGGTTCCAGTGGGCAGTTACCCCACTCGAACTAGTGTACACAAGTAATTAACCGTGAGTCATCGTTAAGGGTTGGCCGGTTAAAGGACCGTGAGTCATCTTAGCCGGTTGGCCGGTCCGGTGTCCGTAGAAGGTGGCCACCTTCTCGGTACCATAAATTACAGATATGGCAGAATACTAAAGAACTTAGACTGATCAGTCAAATTTCAGGTTTCACAAAAAGAATTTAGTGAACGTAGGTGCTTTTAAAGACAAAATCTCTATGTTTCACTCTTACGGCATTGACAATTATATATGTATGTATGCGATTTTGGCATGTGCCTACTGAGTACGTTTGTACTCAGCCCTGCATGTATTTATAAATGTGCAGGTTGAGACATGATGATGGGAGATGCTATGGCGGGCTTGTCGGTCTTTATTTAAGTCTTGGGTGTCTACGTGTCTTCATACACGTAGACTTAAGTCGATCCTTATTCCGCTGCGAGAAGTTCTATCAGTTTATGTTTGGCGAAGTTGCCAATTTTGTAAATTAACTCCTTGTCTAAACTGAATTCAGTTATCGAAGTATCTTTCGTTTAGTCAAAGCTTTCAGTATTCCACTTTATCCATTATTTATTTATCTATTAGTCGCGCAACCGGACTCTGCCGGGAGGGCGGAGGTCGGGGCGTGACAGGAACGTTCTATCCAGATACTATCTAACAATGAAGTATCCAAATCACAGAAGGTGATTTAACAGATCATTCCATGATCTGTTCAGCACACATAACTTGAGGTGTTCTGTGAGATGCTTAAGATCATATGTTCTGTCTAAATGGATCATTTTTTTCTTTACACACTTTGGTGCCACGTAGGCTTCTTTTTCATATACTTATTCTGGTAAAGAATTTTGAATACTGGGTACTGCAGCCATACCTTAAATGGTATCAAAAGACGCAGAGTTGATAAGGAGTACAATTCAACGGCTAGTTCGTGAATCAAACACTATAAATACTCATCAAATGATTCTACATCAACTACGGATTCATAAAGCGTTAAAACACTGCAGAACTTCAACCTCTCGAAGTATTCAAAGCATTCAACACTCGCACTCACTTCACTTAGCTATTCTGCTATCTTAGAATCTCAATTCTTAGCACTTAAAGATTTATCATAAGTTAGATCTCACACCTCAGCAAAGAACTAAACTGTATTTAGATACGAGCGCTGTAATTTTTGTTCTAGTCTTCCTATAGCCTTCAAGCTTATGGAAGAACTTTTCTTATTGTAAACCCTGTAAATTATAAGTCACGACTTTCTTCGTGCATTACTGAAATCAAGTTAGAATTTGTTGTAGTCACTGGTTCTCTGTCAATCTAAATAAGCAAGGATAATTTTTAAAATTAGTGAATTACTATCGAGATTGATAGTTCGTTTTTTTTTTTTTTTTTTTTTTGAGATTGATAGTTCGTTGACGTAGGGGTGTTTCTCGAACCACATTAAACTTTGTGTTCTGACTTTACAGTATTTACATTATGCTATTTATCTCATCATCATATTCTGTGTAGTGCATATTCTATAAACAAACATTTATAGAACACTTGGCTTAAAACAAAAGGTTTTCATTAATTGAGCAACAATTTTAACCACCACATTCCGCATATTTTGTATCTCCTTCTATGAGAACATCACACATTAACAGAACACAACTATTTGAGTTATCTTTTGTGTTTTGAAAACATAGAACCTGATCAACAAATTGCCAGTCTTCTGTGTTGTGTGATCATTTGTTTTGTATTTGATACTTAGGAAGGAAACGAGAAAAGTATATATTGGTTTATCCTCCTCTCATACACCAATAGCTGCTCAATCAGGACCAACATGGTGGAATGACTAATTGTAGAACACATTTTGGAAAACTACATGTACTTCAATCTAGACCAAATCCTTTTGTGCAGTAGGAACCGCCCTCCAGTCTGTATAACAAAGAGATAATTTATTTTTATCTTTTAATAAGATTCCTAGTTGAGATGAGAAAAAAAAAACTGCATTGCTCCCGACTATTTGATTTGCCACATTTAGCTCCAATTGCATGACATTTCTCGTTCCTCATTTGAATCTCATCTCTGCATGCCCTCTTTTATCCATATTTGCTAATAAGTAATCTAAGAATGTATCACTCGAAAGTGGTAATAAATATTAAGATATCTACAAGAATCAAATGAGCATATGCTTATTTATCGAAGATCTTATCATCTCAATGTAGTGGATATTCATATTCGGATTTTGTTAGATGTGTTGATACCAGGAAATCAACATTCAATTATTTGTTCTTATTATAAAAATTTAATTTATAGCATGTTTTGATGCTACTATTCATAAAAACTGGCAATGAACTTTATTTTATGGCTTGTATTAGTAGACAGTATTGTCAGGCCACATATTGAACTACCTTGCCATGAAAAAAGAAGTTCAGAAACAAAACTTGTCTATTGAACACATCAACACCACTCTCATGATTGCTAGCCCATTAATAAAATGGCCAACTCCAAACACATTTATTGATGAAGTTGAAAGAATTTTTATTTACAATCACTAATGAATGTTCTTATGTATTTGACACTTTGAGCTCATTATACTTTGTTTCTAACATTTATGGATATCTTGTTTGTCATTATGGTATTCATTATGATTGACTTAATTTTAACAAAATTAAGTATTGTACATAGACACTTATATGTGGATCATTAACCATATTACGAGTCATATTGAATAGAAAATTATTATTATAGTACATTGAATGAATCATGTCAAATGATATGATCTAAAGCCCCCATAACTCGTATTAATCTCTATTTAATATTGACATTATGTACAATGACGAAGCCAAAATATTTATTTAGAGGGTGACTTATAAATTATAATACGCGCAAATTTTTATTTATATAATTACAATAAAATCGCATAGTGAGAATATATATATATATATATATATATATATATATATATATATAAATAAAGAACACTTGAATAGTTTACAATTCACTTTGAAGTATTATTAGAATTTTTAATGAGGTTTAAAATGCATTAAAAAAGATAAGAATCATTAGAAAGTAAATTTCATATAAATAAATTAAAGTAGATTAAAATGCACCAATAGAGGTCGAACCCCCTTAACCAATAAGATAAGGAAAAAAAAATTATCAATTAAATGACTAGTTTTTTTTTTTTCATTTTTACATTGATTTATCAATATATATCATATATTTTAAATTGCTAGATAATGATATTTACTCCGTCCGTTTTTTAATAAGTGTCCAATTTTATTAAATCATACATACTAATAAAATGAAATTTTACTTATATATCCTTTATTGAATAGCATAATAAATACATTCATATAAATAATATCAAATTCCAATAAGTATTAAATAAGGATAAAATTGAAAGATTATTATAAATATATTTTAGAATTTTAAAATAAGACACTTACTTAGAAAAAAGAAAAAAAGTGAAATATGACACTTAAAAAAAATCGAACAAACAATTTTTTTTGGGATACTCAATGTAATGGGGTTCATGCCACTCTCTGCCTCCTATGGAGCTTCGTCCCTGATTACGTATGACCAATGAAAGCATATCTATGAAGTGCACATTATGATTATTTTTATTTAAACCTTTATGAGTAATTATGTCACTTTGGCCAAGTACGAGACTGTAAGATTTTATATGCCCACATGTCATACAAGTAATGATATTACGATATTTATTATATTTTAATTAATGATCTCAATATATTTATTATATATTGATTATTTAATTTAAATAAATTATTTAAAGATAAGTTTGGTCATCTTATCAACAACAGGTTCCGATAACTAATAGAATGCATAAATAAATATAACGTATCAAAATTGGTCCTCTCCACCACCAACAGAAGAAATACATAATTATATTGTCTATCATCTCACTTACGACGGTTGGTTTTGTGCTAAAGAAAGGTAAGGGAAATAAATCATTTTCTTCTTCATCAACACAGACGTTACAATATGTCTTATCAAGGTTAGGACCCAATAAATTTCATGAATGTGAAAATTAAAAACTTGAAGATTCGCGACAGGTATTTAAATTACATAATAATTTATTAAATAAAAATTAAATTGCATAATAATTTATTAAAAAGTTTACAATAATATAATGGTTCTAGAATCATTTGATTATATCTATTTCCGATATTATAAACACATAATTGGTATTGATTTGTGTGTAGGGATGACATTGGATCCTGGATCTGGTCTATATTTTTGGATACATATTGAATTTTTAGGATCTTGGTCCTTCAAATTTTAGACCCGATGGATGCGGATCGGATATGGAGTTTTTAATTCTTTTTTACCTGTATCGAATATGGAATTCACATATTGAGACCCAAATCTAGCTCGTGGACCTACCTATCTAATTATTTATTATATATATTTGTACATTAATATCTATATTATTTTAAATATAATTCATTCAAAACTTCTTCAACCCTTATATTCTCTTTAGAATGTTGGTGATATTGAAAGTAGGTGCAACATTTAAGATTTTTTGAATATTTAAAATTTTAATTTTAATTACGATCGATTTTTTCACAACTCTTTTTGCACATCAATAATTGTAAAATATTTAAAAAATTTATGACTTATTTTAAATTGTTGTAGTGATTTGAATGAATTGTAGTATTTTTCTTATTAATTATTGTAGTGTTGTTTATTTAGATTACTATCATGATTTTATTATAATTTTAGTACATTAAAAATGCATGGACCTGGATCGGACACGCGAACCTGATGGATCTAGAAACAAATCTAAATTTTTAAGGTCCAAAATTTTCGGATTTGGATCTGAACCCAAATCAAAATGTTTGGATTTGGATCTGGACCAAGCCAGATCCGATCCCTTGTCATTCCTATTTGTGTCCCGAATAATCATTATTTAGAGCCTAAATGAATGTGTTAACTAATTAAGATTTTATCACAAACTTTGATATACCAGGTTAGATATATCACATTGAGCTAGCATGAGATGGTTTACCTACTTTAATATAATTATATTTAAATTCGTTAATATTTTGTAACCAACCACGCATGTATAGGAGGATCCAATGAAGCTACGTTACTGTTACTGTTCCTGTTCCTAACCAAATCAAATCAAATGTAACGAATAAATAAAGGTTTTTGGAGAGTTGTTATATTATTGTGTATTCTCTCCGTTCCGCTAGATTAGACGTATTTGTTTTTGGATCGAAAATCAGTATTTGCTTTATATTTATTTTTAATTATGGCCCACAACACTTTTAAGTTGTAAAAGTTAACAAAAATAGAAATACGTATAATCTAACGAGATGTTCCAAAAAGAAAAATGCGTCTAATCTAGCGGGACGGAGAGAGTATAATATATCGAAGGAAAGCAACAACATATTAGCTTGTCTTATTGCACCACCATCCATAATCCATGGCCTACACATTGTTGATTCCAGCTTGCACATGCTTCTTTTCAATAACCTTTTTTTATATTAGATTATGGAGGTACTTATATCATTTTTTTAATTAGAACAAATTAAGATAGCAATAGTCAACCTATGTGTGAAATCCTTCACAAGTCATAAAATCAGCGTAACTACGATATATTTAGTCGATAAGCCTTAGAATTGCCTCATCGTTTCCATCAATTTTCATGAGAAAATGCCTTATTGTTTCTCTAATTTTATGGCGTTTTTGATTTGAAAAACACAAAGAAACAAAAATGGGTGCTATGAATAATAAGTTTCACATGAATTGCGTGGAACCGAAGAGAGAAACCAATAAAGTATAATGAAAATAGGGCATTATTCAATGATGATCACTTTTTGTTGAAGTTTGGTTTACAAGTAAACTTGAGAATATTTGAAATATCCCTTTCCATTCAAGAATATAATTATAGAGTTTAATTTAATTATGTTGATTAAAAAATATGGGATTTATTCATACTATATATATGAAATAAAACATTTAAAGAGAATCTTATATTGTAATGGAACATCGACCCAAAAGTGAGCAATATTAAAAAAAATAAGGCCTTTAATTTTATCTAATCAAACTTATCTTGAGAATGAAGTTTGTTGATCACAAAATTAAAAATTAGTGTTGCGGCTAAATAAACTCGTGATATAAATGCACGAGATCTATAGTTAGTTGATCAAAGAGTTGTTTAAACATGCACCGGCTTGCCTTTACGAGTTCTTTTTGTAATTTTAGGACCCACTCAAGTCTGTCTGGGTTAGCGCTGTCAATTTTTGACACGATGCCATAACTAATACGAATACACATGAAATTAATGATTAGTATCTAGTCTTATCGACTTCGGATAGTTATCAGGTTGACTCGATAAAAATTTATAATATATTAATAATTTATATTTTAAAGTAAATGTAATTTTATATAATTTTCAAAATACTTTGTATTTTCTTTAAATATAAAACAAATATATTTTATACATTAAAAAATTATGCATTTATTTTTTTTATTATAATTTTATAATTTTATATCGTTTTTCTTGTATAAAGTTAGATTTTTATGGTGTCGTGTCAATACAAATGTTATCGTGTTCGGTTTTGAGTTTAACAGGTGGGGTTCGTGTTTGACCTTAACAGATCAGGTTATTATCAGGTCGACCCGATAACGACTTTACCTGCACAATTTGACAGTCCTAGTGTGAATGCTCTTCGAGTATTAAAATGTGAGGCTCAATGGCATGCGGACTTTACTTCGGGTGAACCTTTCATACTTGCGCACTACAATTTATTTGAAAATAAAAATAAAATGCATTGACAATTTAACATTTATTACCTAAAGTAAAGTCTTATAAATTAACAATTTTAAATGATAATAAAATTTCATATAAACTTTTGAAAATTTCAAAGTCATACAAAATATATAATTACATGATTATAATTTAAAGTGCATAACAATCCAAAAAAACACAATTCAAACTTTAAAGTCATTCCTTCATAATTTTATCAAAGTCATACAAAATATATATACATCACTGTCATAATTTATGATAGATAATTAAAAAAATTATGCTTTACATCATAGTTTCTCTTCTTTAGACTGATTGAGTATCAGTCCCAAGTCAAATTAAAAACTAGATAAGAACTTGTGCACGATTCAATGAGTAGTGACCCTTACAACTTACAGTAGAAATTGGAATAAGAATTCTTCCTTCTCACATCTTGAAACTAAGTTATAGAGAAAGGACTAGAACTACCTGTGTATAAAGAGTAGGGGTGAGCAAAAAATGGTAAAAAACCGAAAACCGAACCGAGCCGAACTGATAATTTCGGTTCGGTTTTTTTCCTTTTCGGTTCGGTTTCGGTTTTGATTTTACAAAATTTTGATTTTTTGGTTCGGTTTCGGTTTTGACATCAAAAAATTGAAATACCGAAAACCGAACCGAAACATATTATTTAATAATTATTTATTTATTATTACTTATTTAATTAATATTACTTATTAAATATATAAATAGATATTTAATATTACTTATTAAATAATTATTTAATTAATATTACTTATTAAATATATAAATATATATTAAATATTACTTATTAAATATGTTTTTAATAATTATTTATTAAATATTTTCCAGTTTCGGTTTTTCGGTTTTTAACCGAAACCGAATCGAAAATTTCGGTTCGATTTTTTTTCGGTTCAAGGTTATTTCGGTTCGGTTTTGGTTTTATATTTTTCGGTTCGGTTTTTTTTCGATTTTCATTATTTTTTCGGTTCGGTAACCGAACTGAACCATGCTCACCACTAACAAAGAGTATCTTAAATAGTGTGAGTTCTAGGATGTTCTGAACTAAAGCTTTGGAAGATGTAAGCTAGAAACAATGGTTTCGAGGGTGTTTTGAAATCTTTAAGGTGGAAGAGATTGAGAAATTCTTGAGTATTTGAGCGTTTTATTCGTAAATGGAGAATATTGAATATTTCTACAGAGTTTAAACTTAATAAATTTATCGTAAGAATTCTGGAAGAGGACATGAAGTACCCAAAATTTGAATATTAGCCGTTAAAGGAGAAATTAATCGTTAGTCCTTCTGTACTCTCTGTCATTAATCTGTCATTCATGTCATATAAGGTATCGCTCTTTCGTAGATTTAAAATAAATTATTAAAAATGGTATGTGAGAATGATGATGACATGTCACGTAAGAACAGACAGATGATCCATTTAGTGTAAATAGCATCTTTAATTTTATGGCTTTTCATAATATAAAAATAATAATCACATAGTTAGTCAACACATTAAAATATTGGCTTTCTTTAAATTATACCATACAAAGAGCAATTTTTCATTTTAGAGTTACAATATAAAATACTTTTCATAAATATCCCTTTTAACAAATGCACCCTTCTTAGTTAGACATTATTCTTTTTTCTTTGGTTTTTCTCTTTTGACCATTTAAATGCATCAATTTCTCATTAAGTTCTCTTTTATCGCTTGCTTTATATATAAGAAAAATATTTCGTGCCACTAAACGTGGTCACGTTTTCTTATTAGACCGTCCTATTAAAAGTGGCTACTTTTCTAACAAAGAAAAAGTTTTGCCCTTACAATACCCCACTCTTATTTTTTTAAACCACAACACTTTACTTTCTTAAACCAGTGCCCGATTTCTTGTGGCCGCATTTAGCGGTAAAGAGTGAGTAGATTTTATATCACAATATTCGTCTTGTTGATAAAAACTTCCAAACTTTCGACAGCACTATATAAAGGCTCAAACTATTGAGTTAGCTCATATTTGTTTTTCATAAAAAGAAGATGTCTGACCTCATATTTTGTTTAGTCAAAATTAACTTGAGAAATAATTAACTAAAAATTATAATAATCATTCATTTTTTTGGATATCTAATCATAGGGGAAATTATTATTTATGAAGTTGACTTTGGTTTATACTTCAAAAGATTGCTGTTAAATTTACATGTTAATATTTCAATTATTGAATTATATTTTATAATTTGATTTAATTTTGGTGTTAACTGTATTAGGAATGTTTAAATGATGTTCTTTTATCATGTTAATTTTAATTGAAAATTTTAAAAAATATTACACATCAATATCTGGTTGATGAAGAATATTATTTGATATAATTATAGAACAATCTCAAAAGTTTGAGTAATAATAATGGGCAATTGTTCATAATGATTGTGAATAAATTATTTTTAAACTAATAATTGATAATTAAAAAATGTATATGCATGCATATTTAATAAAAACTCATTAAATTAAATGAGAATATACAATAATCACCTCCTAAATTTATGCTCCCTCCGTTAATGCGTTAAAATCAATTTATTTCTTTTTAATTGTACGTAAAAATTAAAAATAATATAAAAGTTACAAAAGATGATAGTTCCATCATTTTAAAGAGTTTTTTTATTTTAAAAAACAAAATGATATTAATGAAATAACCTAAAAAACAAAACAATTAATATATGGAGTAATAAATTACTCCACATTAGCGTCTTATAGTTTATATTTTGCCAAACGAATCGAAATAATAATAAATTATGCACCGCCTAAAATTTATTCTTCTAAATTATTTGATGTTCATTTAATTTATTACTACTTAATATAATAGATATTTGAACTATTTATTTATATATTAAACTTATATAGTATAATTTATTAATTAAGTAGATTTACACTTGCTTATGATAGATTTACCATCATTCCAAAATTAATTATAAAATAATTTTATAATTTTATAAATTTGTATATCATAAATATTAAATCTTTATAAATTCTTCTATTAGTAGACTTGTACTTACGACTTATTATTTTTTCAAACATATTTAAATTTTATACATTCATATTCGTCTTAATGTATAAAAAATAATTTGATTGCAGTTTTAAATGTTAGGTACTGTGAACTATTAACGGTTCCTTGACATTATTTTGAAATATTTTTATATCCCTATTTTAATTGTATCTCTTTTATTATATATGATCATTATTATTTATAATTTATATATTTACATTATAATTTATAATTTTTTATAAAATCATACTCTCTCCATTCCACTAAAAGTGACCTTATTTGACCAAATTCATGAGAGCTTTTTGGTCAAACTAGGCCACTTTTAGTGGGACAGATGAAATACATTTTAAGACATTTTTTAAAGAGCTATCACTTCATAACTGGAACTGTAGTAATCACGGTTCAGTTACAATTATAAAATAATGGAAATATAAACAGACAGTTCGTTTACGGGTAACTGTAAAAACAACTAAATATCATCTCCTAAACTACTCATTTATTTCACAATCTCGTAAAATAATAACGTTAATTAATTGAATTTGTTAATCTTTATACGTGATGTAGCTAATTCAAATCCATGTAACACTCTATTATAATACGTGCTATAAATTTGAATATATAAAATATAAATTATAAATAAATATTACTAATGAAAATAAATTATATTTGAATATTTATAAAATCTAACCAATTTATTTGAACTTTATGTATATGTATTCATCTCAAACTCGATAAATATCTTGTTACACATCAATTCAAAGCCTGTATTAAAATAAACTCAAATTATATGAACTCATTTATTTATATGCATTTATACTGTTGGGAACCCTAATGTATTTTTGGTTTCGATGATGATCCTTCGAAACACACTTAGTTCTTGTTTGTATTAAACTGTTCTACGTGTAAACAGATCACTACATATAAAGTGAATTCTGTTAGAGAACAGATTAGGAGATGACTTGACATGTAAATGAATTATTCCTATAGAAGTAATTTCTATAAATAGCATAGGATGAAGGCCAAGATTTCACGCCAAGAAGGAATCGATCTGCTGTAACAGACAGCGACCAGATCACTGACCAGATCGATGATCACAGCGAAGCACCAGATCGATAGAGTCATCAAACCACCAGATGACATCATCCTACACATCATACCATCTTGCCACGTCAAAGTTGAAGCCCATCCAACAAGGATTGGGTAAAGAACCTACGATTGACATAAGGAAGGAAAGCAACCGTTAGTGATCTGCTTTCCATACTTAAAAGATTGAGTCAACGTTTTCTACAAGGCAAGAAGAGATATGATGGATATCATTAATTGGCAATCTACAATCAAATCTCACGCCAATCAACAACGACTAGAATTTTAAAATTCAATGCCTATATATATTTGGAGCCATGGTCTGGAGAGAACAACACGCACGCGAGCTATATTGACAACATACTCTCAAGCATTCTCTGAACCAGACTAAGAGCTTCAAACAAACTGTGATACTACATCACACCAACCCCACCTCGATTCAAGTCTGTCTTATCGAGAGAAAGGAGATGACCCTGCTAGCTAGTAGTTTTCTAGTGGTAACGTAGAGGTAATCTGTTGTAAAGGGACACGACCCTTATTTCGTGCATAAGTATCTCTCTAGCATTGATTGATACTTGTGACTCGTTCTCCACGAGTATAAACAAGCAGAGTATCCTAGTAGTGGATAATCTGGTCTAGTTTTGACCAGATCGTGGACGTAGGAATTTCCCGAACCACGTTAAACAACTGTGTTCTTTATATTTCTGCATATTTATTTTCAGTTGTTTATTATTCTAACCATCAGCACTATCATATAATCTGCATCTCAATCAATTTGCTTAACAACCTGACTAATCCTTAAGGTTTTCTAAACAAGAGCATTCATTAAATCCACCATATTTCCGCACACGCAATACTTAGAAAATAATAAGATCACTCTTATTATTGTCTAAGTGTTTACACTAAGAGAGCAATCTGTTTGGACTAATCCTATATCGATCTGTTGATCAATCTGGTTAGTCATCTGCCGAAAAATTTCTCATTTAAGAATAGCTTGAACTCTCTTATAAATAACCAAGTAAACTGAAAAGTTTGTATTTGGTGTATTCCCCCCCCCCCCACCTCCCCATATACCAAACCTTGCTCTTTCGGGACCAACATATACATTCATAATCTGGTTAAAAATTAAGTGTGTGTGTGTATATATATATCTATATATATATATATATATATATATCCTTCGGCTTTGCCAATAGCGGTGGGCTAGTTAGGTACAATTTAAGTTGTTGCAGAGCTTACTCGCATTCGGTCGTCCATTCGAATGTCTTTGACTTCCTTAATATGTTGAAGAAAGGTTGACATCGTTCGGATGACTTGGAGATGAATCGACTCAATGCGGCTGTTGGGAACCCTTACAAAATTTAGTTTTGATGAAGTTCTTTCGAAACACACTTAAATTTATTTTTATGTCTTGCTTGCTAGACCCAGCCTGCTCAAATTAACAGGGAGATCGCTCTGTTAGAAGTGAACCTGATAGGGAGCAAGCCTATTTTCTCTAGACCTAGTTGATGACTACAATGAAAATGACTCAAATATTTTATGTATTCTGTACTATAGAAAGTCATCTGGTTAGATAGTCTTCTGGAAATTCGAAGCAGACCAACTCACTTGATGCAAGCAGACAACTTAATGAAGGTCACTCAACCTAGACCAAACCTGCTTCTATCCAGCTGTTGTCATCAACTTTTGGAGCATCTTTGGACCAAATCACCTCACTTGCAGTAGACCTGACCTGCCTGACCAGAACAACATGGAAGAGTGAACCTAACCCGTACAGATCACATAGATGGAGACTTAGTAAAACTTCAGATATACAATGAGTCATCTGATATTTTCTCTAAAGTTATCTGGGGTATACAATGCGTCACGTGATGTATTTAGAGAGAATTCCATCCTTTGTGCCACGTCATCAGATCTCTCAAGAAGGAAAGATAATCAATCAGAGAGCAAAGAAGGAAGGTGAATCAATCGAAACTAGAAAAAGGAAAGAGATTAATCAACTATCTACTTTCCAAAATCAAGGAAATTCAGTCAACCTTCCTTACAAGGCAAGAGGATCAAATCAGGGATTCATATCTTTGACTAACAATCAACATTCAATACACACCAATCAACCCCAACGGTTAGAATTTGAATTCTGCACCTATAAATGCTTCGAACAACATTTGGAGGAATACACACGAACTTACACGCAAACTTACAACCTGAAACTCTGCTAAGAAATCTACTCTACCATTGAAGCATTCAACAAGGAGATTTCACAATCCAGATATTGTTCAAGCCGTTTGTGATCGAAATCACACCAACCTCGATTCTAGTCTGTCTTATCGAGAAGAAGGAGAGGAATATCTTCGCTAGCTAGTATTTTTCTAGTGGATTAACATGAAGGTATTTGTAGCAAATTTATCTGCAAGTTGTAAGGGACGCGACCCTATTCGTGTATAAGTTTCATTCTAGTTTTGACTGGAACTTGTGGCTCGTTCTCAGTGAGTATAAAGAAGAGAGTATCCTAGTAGTGGATATCCAATCTAATTTTGATTGGACCGTAGACGTAGGGGGTTTTCCGAACCACGTAAAAACAATTGTGTTATTTACTAACCCTGCTGCCCTCGCATTCCAGCTTGCATTGATTTAATTAATCTCTAATATATTTGGCTAAGTGTTTATAAAGGTTTTCTAATAAGAGCAACATATTAAATCCACCATATTCCACACACTATACTTTGATAGATAATAAGATCACTCTTGCAGTGAACCTAGTAGTTAACCTGATCTATCAAACTTAGCAATCTCCCTTCGAGAAAGCTTAAACTCTCAAGTAAATTTATTAAGTAAACTGAAAAGTTTGTATTTGGTGTATTCCCCCCCCTCCCCCCCCCCCCAATACACCAAACCTTGTTGTTTCAGGACCAACAAGTGGTATCAGAGCAGTGGTTCAACTGGCCATTGTTTCTGTTTCACAGGGTTAACACCTGCATGGTCAACTTGAATAGATCTAGGAAAACTTATTTTCATTCACGTGCATTCTATTTGTCCTTATGGAATCTTTTGTCATTAGAGCTTGCGAGGGATTCTCTATCCAAGGATACAGAGAATGGAGCTTCAGAATCAAGAGTTGCTTGAAAACTCACCACTGTCTGATGTTGAAAGTAATATAAGAAGATCCACTAACAATCTATGAAGAAAAGACTCACATCACTGAAACTGGAGTCGTAAAAGAACGAGTTCTTAAAGATCCCAAAACATACACTTCTAAAGAAAGACGTGAATCAAACTTGGATGATTTTGCTAAAGGAATTATTTCCAGCACAATTAAAGGAGTTCATCTGGTGAAAATCCAAGATTTGGATACGGCTAAAGAAATGTGGGAAGTACTGCGTGAACTAAACCTTGGATCAGAAGCCATGATCGAAAACAAGCTTTCGATGGCCTGCAAGAAATTTGATGATTTCAAGATGAGACCTGGAGAGACTATTGATCTAATGAAGAACAGGTTCATTGAAAGTTTACTGGAAGTATCTGCATTCAAGAAAGATAAGTATACTCAGAGATAGATGAATCTCAAGGTCATTAGAGCGCTGCCACCTAGCTGGGAAATCTATGCAGCTATGCAACTACTAAGAGCAGACTTCAACATTCTCACTACTGAAGCAATGTTTGATCACCTAGCTGGACATGAGTGTGATATGAAGAGAATTCATGGATCAGATTACTCATCTAGCAAGAAGAGTGAAAGCAATTCCAAGAAAGAAAATGAGATAACTTTCAAAGAAAGATCACAACTGAAGAACCAGTTGCACCTATTGTAGTAGAAGAGAGTTCTTATGACAAACTGCTCAAGGAATTTGCTATGATTGCAAAAAGAATGGATAAAATGGAGACTAGATCGAGGAAGTATCGTAGGTTCTACAAAGACAACAAGAATAAATACCAGAAGAGTAGAGACCAAGATCGATCAGATAATAAATCTAAGGTAAGAAATTCTAATAAATCCACTAAGTCTACTGATTATACTTGTTATGGTTGTGGCAGAACAGGTCACTTTAAAACAGATTGCCCCGACCTGTCCAAGAGGCAGAGAGAAGAGTTAAGAGCAAAAAGAGATCGTAAACTCAAAGCTCAATGCAAGGCTATGCTAGCTGAAGAAGATTCAAGTAGCTCAAGTCACTTCTCAGATAGCTCATCAGAGAACGATGAAACATTCTATGCACATGAACAAAAAGATGATTGAGATGAATGCTACATGGGAATTGACAATGGCCTTGATCAGAATGAGGTAAACTCACATGTTTCCATTTCATCTAACAAACCTGTATATGATTCTTGTAATCAAGATGAAGCTGAAGTCTCTTAGGAAGAAATCAATGAGATGATCAAGAGATACAAAAGTTTGAAGAAGTTATTTCAAGATGTCATTAAAGAGAATGACAAGCTGAATGAATCAGTGAGGATACTCAGTGAATCTTATACAAAGTTCTATACAAAAGAGAAGGATCTCCAAGAACAGATCAAAAAAAAAGATGGGGAGATCTACTCACTCAACTTAAAGGTCAAGGACTTGATAACCAGAAAGGAAGTAGTAGATGAGAAACTTCAAAAGCCAAGAGAGAACATGATTAAAATCAACAAGAGCAGTGAACGAGTCAATATGATCATGGAAATGCAAAATAAAGGCAGATCAAAGACTGGTTTAGGTTACACTGGAGAATCATGTTCAACCAAGTTCGTAGTTGAAAGACAACAGATACCAAATCAAGTTGTCAATCTGAAAAACGGTAAGAATCAGCCCCAGAAGATGATGGTAAAGGAAGTAGGAGACAAACGATATTACCAGATCAAAGGTAAACCTGATCATTATGTCAGAACAGACAGGAACCAAAACCAGAAGACTCCTACCAGAACACTATCAACTAGGAAGAACGAGATCAACATGAATAATTTTGAAAGGAACCACCCATCTGTCTACAAAGCCATCTCAAGGACAGATGACTCAGGGAAACTGATCATTTGTTATATTCGTGTTCATAATACCTAATTGATTTGAGTTCCTAAAGGAAAATTTGCTACTAACCAAGCACCCAATCATTGAAAGGGTTGCTAAGGTCATGTAATTGTAGGATGGAAGAACTTTAAGGAGTCAAGTAGCAAAAGGCTCAATCTGGATCATTGACAGTGGATGTTCAAAGCATATGACTTGCTACAAGAACATACTATCTGACTATGTAGAGATACAAGGTCCACATGAAACCTTTGGTTGTAACTCAAAAGGTCATACTAGAAGATAGGGCTGCAAACGAGCCGAGCTACTCGGGACTTACTCGGCGCTCGATTCGGTAAAAGCTCGTTCGAGCTCAAATTTGTTAACAAACGAGCCGAACTCGAGCCCAAAATTGAGCTCGACTAAATTAATGAGCCGAACTCGAGCAGTATGGTATTCGACTCGTTCTGCTCGCGAACATGTTCGGCTCGTATATTAATCGAGCCTGTTCGCGAACTCTTAATATATGTTTATGTTTATTTGAAATGTTAAAAAAATATATGTTTAAATCATGTATTTTGGAACAAGCTCGAACTCGAGCTTTTCACGAGCCAAATTAGAGCTCAAGTCCGAACCGGACACAAGCCGAACTCGAACTTAATTCGAGCTCAAATATTTTATCTCGAGCCGAGCTTGAACATAAATTTAAAGTTCGACTCGAACTCGAACCCGAGCCCAAACATGTAAAATATTAAACGCGCTGAACCCGAGCAAAACACTACTCGGCTCAGCTCGGCTCTTTTGCAGCCCTACCAGAGGATATGGTAATGTTAAGATTGACAAGACCACTGTTTCTAATGTTTCTTATGTTGAAGGTCTTGGTCATAAATTATTCTCTGTTAGTCAATTTTGTTCTAATGGTAATCAGATTATTTTTGATGCTAACAACTGTTTTGTGAAGAATAAAGAAGGAGATGAAACTCTTGTTACCGGAAAATTGCAAGACAGGTTGTATATTGTGCAATGGACAAACCAGATCGAGACATGCTTAGTTACTAAGAAAATCTCAGAGACAAGCTGGTTATGACACAAGCGATTTAGCCATCTTAACTTCAAGTCTATCAACAAGATTGCAAGAGAGAAGCTAGTCGAAGGATTACCAGACCAAGTATATGATAAAGATCATATCTGTGAAGCATGCCAAGCTGGGAAGCAGACCAAGTCATCATTCGCCAGCAAAGCAGCTCACTCATCTACTAGAATATTGGAACTATTACATTTAGACTTATTTAACCCAGTAATGCCATTAAGCATCAACGATAGAAAGTATACATTGGTTATTATTGATGATTATTCAAGATTTACGTGGGTTATCTTTTTGTTTAAGAAAAAGGAAACTTTTGAGAAGCTACCTGATTTCTTCAACAAGATCACTCGACAAAAGGAGACCACTATCTTGACTATCAGAACAAATTGTGGAACGGAGTTTCTAAATAAAAATATCGAAGTATATTGCAACCAGATGGGTATTACTTATCAAACATCTGCTGCAAGAACACCTCAACAGAATGGAGTTATTGAAAGGCGGAATAGATCACTCAAGGAAGCAGCACACACCATGCTAAATGAGACAACCTGCCAAAGAAGTTTTGGGCAGAAGCAATCAACACAATGTGTTACTCACAGAATAGATTGAGTTTCACTCTCAGACATGAAAAGACTTCATATGACATCTGGAACAACCGAAAACCAAGGATTAAGTATTTTCGTGATTTCGGTTGCAAGTGTTACATTCATATTAATGAGAAATCTCAATTGAAAACCTTTGATAGCAAAACAGACCCTAGAATATTTGTAGGATATTCTGATGTTAGCAAAGCTTATAGGGTTTACAATAAGAAGACTCATATTTTGGAAGTAACACCTCACATTATTTTTTGATGAATCTATTCTTGAATACAGGGAAACAGGTGAAGAACAGGCTCACAATCAGATCACTACTAGAAGATCAGGAGATATACTACTTGAAGATGTTCTGATCTGGAATCCACTAATATATGAAGAGATAGATGTTAAACCTATAGCTGAAACCAACACACAACAAGGGGGAACAACTCACATTGAACCTGATCAGGACAAACCAGTTCAAGAAAATAGTGAACCTGCTCAGAGTCAACCTGATGAATCCAGAGAGATAAACAACAACTCGAATGTCAACTAAGAGATAGAAGATGAAAATACTATCCAAGCAACTTCAAAAACACACCCAGAGTTTGAGGAACAAACAAAAGAACCTGAACCTGAGATATCAGAAGAGGAGATGTCTAGGCGCAGAAAGTGGATTCAAGATCACCATCCACCTGAGCAGATTGTTGGGAACCCATCAAATCGTGTGAAGACTAGAAGGATGCATGGAGAGAGCCTACTACTAAGTTGCTACCTATCTCATGTTGAGCCAGCTTATGCATATGAAGCACTACATGATGCATATTGGATAGGTGCTATGCAAGAGGAGCTTAATGAGTTAAAGAGAAATCAAGTGTGGTATTTTGTAGATTGACCTAAACACCAAGGAGTAATAAGTGTTAAATGGTATTCAAGAACTAGTGAGATGAGAATGGCGAAGTTGTAAGGAATAAAGCCAGATTAGTTGCCAAAAGATACAGTCAGCAAGGGGGCATAGACTTCGATGAGACATTTGCACCAGTTGCCAGATTGGAAGCCATCAGATTGTTCTTGGCATATGCAGCATATAAAAGATTCAAGGTGTACCAGATGGATGTCAAGAGCGCCTTCTTAAATGGTATTCTGGAAGAAGAAGTCTATGTAGAATAGCCACCTGGATTTGAAGAAGGAAATCCAGATTAGAAAGTCTACAGATTAGCAAAGGTAGTTTATGGGTTGAAGCAAGCTCCAAGAGCTTGGTATGAGACATTGTCAACCTTTCTGCTGGAGTCAGGCTTTCGACGAGGCTCAGTTAACAAGACACTATTTATCATCAAAGTCAAAGAGAATATTCTTTTAGTACAAATCAATGTTGATGATATCATTTTTGGATCTCATTCTAATTATTTGTGTGATAAGTTTGCGGATTTAATGAAGAACAAGTATCAAATGTCCAAGATGTGCGAAATGAACTTCTTTCTAGGTTTGCAGGTTAAGCAGCTACCTGATGATATATTCATAAACCAGGTGAAATACATACATGACCTGATTACCAAGTTTGGAGTCAAGGACAACAAATCTGTTAAGATTCCAATGCAGACCAATGGAAAGATTGATCCAGATCCAGAGGGTAAACCAACGAACGTAACTTAATACAAGGGTATCATAAGCTCACTTTTATATCTAACTGCTAGTCATCCTGACATTACTTTTGCAGTTGGAGTATGTGCAAGATACCAGGCGAACCCTAATGAATCTCACATGGAAGCGGTCAAGAAGATACTGCTATATCTCAAAGGAATAACTCACATAGGTTTATGGTATCCATGTGATCACAATTTTGAGTTAACAGGTTACTCTGATTCAGATTATGCAGGATGTAAGCTAGATAAGAAGTCCACTTCTGGAACTTGTCAGTTTCTTGGAAACAAACTGATCTCGTGGTTCTCAAAGAAACAAACCTCTGTGGCTACATCAACAACATAAGAAGAGTACATGGCCGCTGGAAGCTGTTGTGCACAGATACTTTGGCTCAAATAGCAGCTCAAGGATTATGAGAACAACGTGAAGGAAATACCTATATTCTGTGATAGCTCGAGTGCTATTACAATTACATAGAATCCAGTCTTACACACAAGATGTAAACACGTGGATGTAAGACATCACTTTATAAGAGACCATGTGGAAAGAAAGCATGTATAGATCGAGAAGATACACACAGAAATACAGCGAGCTGATATTCTAACAAAGGCACTACCTGAAGAAAGGTTCAAGATGTTATGTCGAAAACTAGGATTACTAAACTTGGATGAAGAAGTAGATCGAGAGAAGATTAGTAATACAGATCACTCAGCATATCGACAATATGCAGATCACCAAGCAAGATTACTATATGCAGTTTGCAGGATACAGATCACTGGAGCCAGATCACTAGTAACAGATTGGTAGAAAGCAGCTCACTGGAAAGAAAAAGTATAGATCACTTGAATGCTAGATCACTTGTAGAATAGATCACCCGTTGAGATAAATCAGATTAGTCATGCCACATGGAAATTAATTTTCCATATACATTCCTTAATCAAGGGGGAACTCATAAATTCGTATCAATTTCTGATTATATACTGACTTAATGTTAGTATATACACTATTATCTGACAAGATTTGGTAAATCTTACATAATTTGTAATGATTATTAAAGGTATTGGAAAGTGTAATCGAGGTAAATAATTACATGAAATAACTAAGGGGAGTTGTAGAGGCTAAAGAGAGATGACACGCGCCCAAATCTAACCCTAGATGACAATCGCATGTATCAAACGTGTCTTAAAGACGAGAATTCAGAAGAGATGAAGCGGGAAAATGAAAAGGGAGGATCTAATCTCAACCCTTAATCTTTTATCTTTTAATCTGAACCGTTAAATCTTTACTTATTTATATATACTTTCTTATGTAACTGCTCATCTTCACTCTCACTTTCACCGAACTCTTAAGAGACTTACAGTCCTCAAAGCTTTTCTAAAACTCTCCAAACTCTTTTCAAACCTTCAAATATTTTTGAAAATGGGACCATCAAGTTTGAAGTTTCCTGAGCGCATCGCTGAAGTTCAAAAATATATTTCTCCCGAACCCTTTGTCACGTTTACTACTCACGACTTTAAGAAGCTTGAGGAGATTTATGCTATCATCAAGAGATGCAAATGTTTTGTTATTTATATTTGTTTATATTGTGAATCTATATGTGTTTCCACCATTGATGAAGTTATTAAACATGTCCCGTGATTACATGATTTTCTGGAATTTGTTTATGATTTTCTTCGTATACTGTCAGTTATGTTATAATTCTTGTTGTTCATGGTTAGATTATTGTGAATCATGTAAATGTTATTATTGGTTAATCTGTTCGATTACATGATTAGAAAAAAGAATTATGTTGGAAATATGTATAAATTCTGGAAAACTGTCATATGATATTCATCATGTTCTTGTTGTGAAATGGATAAAATTCACATATTTTGCTTTTAAATTTGATAATTATATGTTATTAACTTGTCAACCTCTATTTATGGTTTCTTACATCCCATCCGGAGATGTACTTACCCAAACAGGTCTCTACATTCTATCTGAGTTGGGAAGATGAGAAGTCAGGTAATGAGGCAAGCGTTCTGATGCCCATTGGAGATAGGACCAGCAAGACACCCTATGATGTTATGGAGATGATTCAACATGCCTACAGACTGAAAGATGAGGGTATGAATTTGTCTGAGATAACCAACGCACAGTTACAAGATGTTGTGGAGGAGATGATGGTCATTCTTATAACCTATATTGGAAGAATGTTCCATAGATCACTTCTTGCACCTGGATTCAAATTGCTGTTTGATTTCATGCAAATGATCTACGACCAGGCTACCCCAGCGAAGATGAGGATCATGACAGTTGTGGTACTAAACCTGAAGGTCAATTGGAGTAGAATTCTGTTTGACTTATTGGCAATGATGGCCAGGTTGATTGTGTAGACTAAGGATGATTCAAATCAGGTTAAGAGAAATATGAGGCATGCCACCAAGATCAGTTTTATTATTGAAAAGTTTTTCAAGCAACAAGCATGGAAGGGAGAAATTCCATTCAACCCACAACTCACCTTGCCAAAAGAGCAATACCAGCTCGAGATGGCATTAGGTTTATCCCCCGCCTTGTTTCACAAGGTGAAGGATGATGTTCATATGAGGCACTTAATGGAGATTGGGAACTCAAATCTTACCTGGGTCGCTCCATCCAAGAGGGAAGAGAAGAAGAAAGATCCCAAGGAAAAGAAAGAGAAGAAGAAACCAGTGAAGAGAGTGAGCTCTTTAGAGACTGAGACTTCTTCTACTACGCAGCCACCGAAGCAGAAGAAGAGGAGGTTGAGGAAACAAAAACCTGCCTCACCAGAAGAGGAATCTCATGACCTAGATCAAGAGATTCTACATGATGTCATGCCCGAATTAACATATGTTCCCAGGTAGGAGAAAGACTTCTCACCTGCTAGAACAGCTACACCTTCTCTAGATTGGTTGGAGAAAATTGTTGAGGAAGAAGAATAAGAAGTTGATGAGGAGAGAGAGAAGAGGAAGCAAGCTGAAGAGGTAGTTCAGCTGTTGGAAAATGAAGCAGATCACTCAGTTCTGCAAGACTTTCCAGGAGTCAAGAAGACACCAGAGAGCTATGGTGCAGCTCGTCGTGTGAAGACATACATACTTATCAAAGATAGCGAGTATTACGTTCTTGATGCTCCGCTTACGGTCAGATCGATTGAAGAGTTGAAGATTGAGGTAACAACTCTTCTAAGCATATTTGAAGTGTCTCCGATTGCTGAATTGAGAGAGACTTACCATCAGATGATATTGGCTATAGCTAAGCATGAAGTCAGAAAATTGAAAGTCGACCTAAAATCATTTTATACGGATAAAATGGATTTCTATGAGAGTGTACCTGCCACAGATGATGAGGCAGTAGGGGAAGCTAGGAAAGAGCCATCTGCTCAACCTAATATTGATGTGAACATGGAGGAACAAGGTGAAGTACATACTGACCAGCCCAGTACTTCTGGAGTACCAGATCAACACACTCAGGAACAATCGACAACATCAGAAACACAAGCACAACAACAACAACTAGAGCAACCTCACCCATCTGCTGGAACAGAATAACCATCTACCGTAGCAGATCAACCTACTGCTCAACCTGAGCAAGAAACAACAGAGAAGCAGAAGCAGAAGGAGAAGAAGAAGATGGCTCCAAGAGTTATACTTGAGCCTGTGATAGAAGAGCCTGCTGGTCAGGTAATCGGTGGAGAGCCAACATATGAAATCTACACTCCTGGTGCAACATAGAAATTGAACAAGCATATTGGCTTTACTGACCTGGAAGAATTATTGGAGAGGGAGCCCAAACCATTCACCAATGAGCAAGTTGATGATCTGATCAACTTAAGGATTCAAAATCATGTGGCAACTACCTGCAATGAGATGCAAGAGAGAGCAACAAAAGTATTGACCGTCTTCAACCAGCACCAAAAGGATTATGTCAATGATATGGAGAAACTCTTGAAGTAGAGGATCAGAGACTTCACAAAGGACTTAACCAAGAAGTTCCATGATGATCGAGATGCAACTAACACTGCAAAGTAGAAGGTTGACCAGCGCTTGGAGAGCATAGATAAAAAGTTTGAAGGGATACACAAGATGGTGACCGACCTAGCAGAAAAGGAGAAAGAATTGATCGATGAAGTTGTCAAGCAGCGCACTACATCTCTAACAGTTGAGATCACTGTGTCTACATCAAGAGAGCTACATTTGTAGCTAGACACCTATGAAAAGGATCGCTGCTTTGAGATTCTGGAGAAGAACCTTCCCCAAGAAATAACAAATCTTAAATTCCCAACACCAGATGAGTTAAGTTATCAACAGAAGAGGCTGGATGAGATGGAGCAGCTCCAGAGCACATAGGATAAAACTCTCAGAATAATGAACAACAGAATTGAGAGTAAGATCAACGAGACAAACCAGAACATCACGTTCTTGCTAAATTACAAAGAGAATGCAGAGAAGAAACAAGAAACGATGCAAACTGAGATCGACTCCCTTCGTACACTCTTGAAGTTCATATTTGATGATGTCAAAAAGGGGGAAGGAAGATCTGGGAAATGAGGAAAAGGAGGAGATAAGGATGGTAAATGAGGTAAGGGTAAGGAGCCAACACAGAAGCAACCAGAGAGGATACAGACCACTCCACCCAGACCAGATCCAGCTCCTCAACCAGAATAGCAACCGGGACAGGATAAAGGCAAGAAGTCTATTGCAGGAAAGGATGAGGGCGACCAGATCGTGGAACTTATGATGCTTGCTGTGCATCTGAATCAAACCTGTGATCCCATTTTTAGGGCACAGTTTTACAAGGATAAATCTTTAAAGGAGCAAAGAGAAGCTGAAAGAGCAGAGAGGGAGAAAGCGTATCAGATAACTTTTTCTGCACCCAGAGCAGATCAACCATCACCACCTTCTCAGCCAACAGTACAACGAACAAAGAAGAAGACACCATTCAAGTCATGGTCTCTGTTCTTACAGAAGAAGACACCCAGAGCTACATGGGTAGCATAAGAAGACCAAAATGAATTGGAGCTGATCAAGACAGGATTCATCCTCAACAGATACTTCTTGAAAGAACCTGCTTACTCTGAACAACCTGTTGATGAAGACTTCAAGATATATCTGGATGACTACAAAGAAAAAGAGTTTGTTCAGAGAGTGAGAGCAGCAGCCCAGGGAGCGAAGATGCAGATCAAGGCTCCGGCCAGGGAATATATGCAGTGCCCTCTGATTCTAGGGAGCACTATGCCTGACAAGACATATATCTTAAACTACATCAATCTGATTGTTAAAGTAAAGAGCTACAAGATAGAAAACCACGATCCCAACTACGCAAGGATCAGAGATGGGATATATGAGAGCGTTCAGATGACTTCAGACGTCCAAAAGAAGAAGATGAATGAAGCAAAGAAATCAAAGGGTAGTAGATGGTTTGGATGATCTTTCATGTTTACTGCTATCTATCTTAGCTTATCTTTATGATGCTCTGGACCATCTTTTAACCTATAATTGAACTTGTCTGATATAAATATATTTGACGGGTTATCTGATGACAATCACTCTTTGTCCAGAACTCATTTATTGCTTTCACTTGTTATAAATTATAATGAAACCTAACCCTTCTAGTAATTTAAACCAGATATCTCTTATTGCTTTACTTAGGGTTATTCTGTAAAGTGTGGTTTCAATATCCTCAAAAAGGGGGAAATTGTTGGGAACACTTACAAAATTTAGTTTTGATGATGTTCTTTCGAAACAAACTTAGATTTATTTTTATGTCCTACTTGCTAGACCCAGCCTGCTCAAATGTAATAGGGATATCACTCTGTTAGAAGTGAACCTGATAGGGAGCAAGCTTGTTTTCTTTAGACCAGATTAGCTGATGACTACAATGTAAAGGACTTAAATACTTTATGTATTTTGTCCTATAGAAAGTCATTTGGTTAGATAGTCTTCTGAAAATTCGAAGCAGACCAACTCACCTGATGCAAGTACACAACCTGATGAAGGTCACTCAATCTAGACCAAACTTGCTTCTACCCAATCAACATTCAATACACGCCAATCAACCCCAACGGATAGAATTTTAATTATGCACCTATAAATGCTTCGAACAACATTTGGAGGAATACACACGAACTTACACGCAAACGTACAACCTGAAACTCTGCTAAGAAATCTACTCTACCACTAAAGCATTCAACAAGGAGATTTCACAATCCAGATATTGTTCAAGCCGTTTGTGATCGAAATCATACCAATCTCGATTCTAGTCTGTCTTATTGAGAAGAAGGAGAGAGATATCTTTGCTAGCTAGTAGTTTTCTAGTGGATTAATGTGAATGTATTTGTAGCAGATTTATCTGCAAGTTGTAAGGGACACGACCCTATTCATGCACAAGTTTCTTTCTAGTTTTGACTGGAATTTGTGGCTTGTTCTCAGCGAGTATAAAGAAGAGTGTATCCTATTAGTGGATATCCAATCTAGTTTTGATTGGACCGTGGACGTAGGAGGTTTTTCGAACTACGTAAAAATAACTTTGTTCTTTACTTTATGTATTTATTTTTAGTTGTTTATTACAAACCATGCACTCACATTCAAGCTCGTATTAATTTAATAAGAGCAACAGATTAAATCCACCATATTCTGCATACTATACTTTGATAGATAACAAGATCACTCTTGCTATCAGCATTGTGTAACTCACGAGAGAGTCATTATCTGGACAGATCACTTATCAATCTGGTAGTGAACCTGGTCTGTCAAACTTAGCAATCTCCCTTCGAGAAAGCTTTAAACTCTCTAGTAAATTTGTCAAGTAAACTGAAAAGTTTGTATTTGGTGTATTCACCCCCCCCCCCCCATATACACCAAACCTTACTCTTACAGGACCAACAATATACATATATATATATATACTCGAGGTTGCTTTAAAAATTAAATATATATGAATTTTATTCAGTATGAACAATTATTTAAATAATTATTTGTAACTACAATGCTTACATTTCCTCATGTGCTCATTTATTTTAAATTATTTTTTGAAATGAATACATGAACACATTATCCGTTTTCTCATGTGTTCATGGAAGTGAATATTTTTCTCTTTTATTTTAAATGGATATTTGTTATCTTTTATTTATTAAAGTGAATATTTAAGCTTTTTTTCGACCCCTAAATTATATATTAATGAAAACATTTATCAAAATATACTCATTAACTGTTTTTATATTAATGAAAATGATACTTAAATATGAGATAATATACAATTAATATATGATATATAAATAACTAAGAAGTTTATATACTATTTTATATTTATATATTATTATTTTAATAAAAAGATGATTGTTCAATTTTCATTATCTATATTGAAAAATATGTGTGGATTGTTCGAATCATAATATAATTAAAAGTATGTTTTAATTATCATATGTAATAAATTATATATATTTAATAACATTTTCAAATAATGTGAACTCTATAAATTTTTATACAATTTATAATTTTCATTAGATTGAAATAACTTATTGTAACACCCCGCAGGAGGGAGCTATGCGGAATTGGAATTTAGTGAAATATAATTCAAAAATATTTTAATACGACAAATAGTTATATAACAATTGAAGAAGAAAGGAAGACTCCAGGAGTTTAGACACACTGGATACGACACGAGTTCAATGTATGGAGACATTGAAATAAATGAGATCGAATGTTGAAAGTTTTGTATTGACGGTCAACATGATAAGACTGTTAATTTAGATAAAGAATGTAATACTGTCACGCCCCGCAAGATGGGGCCTATGCGGAATAAGAATTCAACGAAAATATAATTGAGAAATATTTTATAACGACAAAGTAATGATTAACAATAGAAGAAGAAGGGTAAACTCCAGGATTTTGGACACTCTAGATACGACACGAGTTCAATGTATGAAGACATTGAACCGTAAACATTGAAATAAATAGGATCAAAAGTTGAAAGTTTTATATTGACGGTCAACATGATAGACCATGAGTTTAGATAATGAGGGTCATCAATAAGATGAAACTGACTAGCAGCGGAATAAATAACAATATGACATTCATCTCACCAACGTAATCGACATATATGAATAAGACTCTCGATGAGGCCCACCTCGTTGCCAGCTCATCACCGTCCTCCTAAAATCTGTAAAAACATTTGAAAAAAATATTTTGGGCCGAGTACTAGTGTACTCAGTGTGAGTCGTTGCCCGACTTTTTCAGTGAAAAACAACATAAATCGTCATTTAAAGAATATTACATGCCCAACTATATGATGCATGGCGTTTCAAAACAAAAGCCCACCATACACATATGAAAACATACATTTTACCATCATATCGAGCTCGTCATCATTCTTTGCTCATTCATTGTGTTCCTCATTGCGACTAGACGGGGAAAACCGAAGTCTTCCACGAATAATCCCCTTTCGCCAAGACCGGGGAACCTGGCCAAGTTCACACGATCCGGACTTTCCATGTACACTACCTTGGCCGGATCCGGCTCAATGCACAATTGTTAACTTACATCATTGGCAGCGCCAATCAATGGGTACGGTAATACCGATCCATCACATATAAGATACACATGAGCATAATAAAACATTTGGCATGTAAATTCACATTTTCATAAAAAGCAGTTCGAGCTAATTTACTCAAAATACCGTACTGTAAATAGACCCACACCTGTCACCGATGTATGGAGCTCACATTCCATTGTATATGATAGATGATATTCCTCGGTAAGACCCTACAAGATAAATCTCATGGCTAAGTACAAATTGATAGGCGCTAACATCTTCTCCAACCTTAATCACTTCTAGTGCTTCCTCAACTTAATGTATAACCATTCTAATGTTGACCTATTTATTACCCGATGATCATCATTTACGAGACTCGTCCAACCACTTAATCAATTTCAGTCCGTTTGTAGTCCATTCGAGCGTCAAGATAGAAGGAGTAAAACTTAGCTAGACTAAATGACTACTTTAAATAATCACATCGTTCGTCAACTTCGAGTAATGATTCGTTTCAACTTAATAGGATTGTGGATTTCTCATTATATTTATTCGAAATAATCATGTTCTAAGTTTCATTTAAAAGTAAATGAATTCGTAATGACTAATGAGTTGAGATATGTTTGGACTTCCAATTGTGATTCTTAGTGAAAACTTACACAGACACATTTTCGAAAGGAAATTTATCTCAACAATTAAAGATAAATTTGTGAAATTTCAACAATAGCCTTCCAAAATTCCAAAGTCAATGTTTTTCAAGAGAACATATTCAAAATTCATTTTTAATACCCCTCAAAGAATAAAAATATGAGGTTATACTTTCAAGACCTTTTAAAACGTTTAAAACTTGTATTTTTGTTAGTCTATCAAACGAAATCTAATGAATGTGAAATTTTACACAAATACTGAAAACATCATAAGGAACATGCCTTAAAAACAGTTTTGAGTTTCATTGAGCCAATAATCTAAAATAAAATCACATAGTTTCGAAATAATTTTCGCAAGCACACATATTCAAGTTAAATGAGCAGTTGAATTTGAAAAATCATAATAAATCGAAAATAACTCAAATTGTATCAAATCAAATTTTAAAGTGACCATAACGTCTAAAAGTTTTATATTCTGAAAACAAACCACATAAAATTATTTTACTCAATTTTTACCGAATTTTCAAAGTTAGACAAATGCCCAGATTTTCGCAGGATTTGACAGTTTGCGCAATCATTTTGAAAAATTCATAACAAATCGAAAATATAATGAAACTGAGTGATTCAAGTTGGAGATTACTCCTAACTCGTTCTAGTATTTTATTATGTTAACAAAACCAAAATTCGGATATTCATACTGTACAGACACGACGAAACAGAAAAACGGGCAGAAGCTTCAACATAAGAATGTAAAGCAAGATTTAGTCTCCTAGTTCATCATGTTTTATCACTAACACAACATCAAAATATTAATCTTCAAATCCAATAACTATATTATCACATACTAACACAAGACAATTCATAATCCTACCATATTCTGGTCTAAATTGGTAAGGAGAAAGAACAATGACTACCTTATTGAAGAGCTAAGATAATTGAGTGAAGGTGAAGCTTTCAAGGTGGGCTTGCCGGAGTTTTCCTCTCCTCACCGGAGCTGCCTTCTTCTTGCCGGAGCATGGTTGTGAAAAGGGTAGAAAGAAGGGGTGAGAGGTGAAGGATGACAATGGAGAAATTAGAAGGTAAGAAAGATCAAACTTACTACCTTGGCCAAAAGTTTTGCCTTGCATGGCTGCCTTCCAGCCATTTTCTGGAAAATCGGACCCTGGAATTGGAATCTACACGTCGAAAGGAAGCTCGGGGTGAAATTTGGGCTCATTTGGTGGCCGGAAAAAATTTCCGGTGACCGGCCGGCGGTGGTCCGGTGGCCGGCCGGCGGATGTCCGGCGGCTTTCCGGCAGTGAAGGTGCAGAGCACCTCTCTCTAGTCTCTCACTCTATAATTTGGGTTGAGTGAAACAAATGAGGAGGAAGGAGGAAGGAAATGTTTATATATCCTTCTCGTCTTAAACTTTAAAAATTTGCCGAGCACTCAAACGATGTCCGATTTTTACGATCTTGGTGTCCACGGGTTCATCTCGACGAGCTCTATTATTAGGTATTATAATCACGTGACAAGAAAATTTATTTTTCTAATTTAATCATGTGTAAACGTTACCGTTGTAGTCAAACATTTATCTTAAATAATTAAAATTTATAATTACGCTAAAAAAAAAATCTAATATATTCAAACGATATTTTCTTAATAATAATAATATTAAATAAAATTTCAAATAAACGTATTGATTTTTCTGGATTTTACAAATACACAAGGTGAAATCAAATGACAGCAGAATAAGTATTAATATGACATTACTATCACCTTGGAAATCAATATTTATGAACAAGACACTCATTCAGGCCCACCTCGTCGCCATCTCATCACCGTCCTCCTAAAACCTATTAAAACATTTGAAAAAAAGATTTTGGGCTGAGTACTAATGTATTTAGTGTTAGTCGTTGTCTGACTTTTTTAGTGAAAAACAACATAAATCCCCATTTAAAGAATATTACATGCCCAACTATATGATGCATGACGTTTTAAAAAGAAATTCCACCATACACATATGAAAACATACTTTTTACCATCATATTGAGCTCATCATCATTCATTGCTCATTCATACTGTTCCTCATTGCGACTAGATGAGGACAAACCGAAGTCTTCTGTGAATAATCACCTTTCACCAAGATCGGGAAACCTGGCCAAGTTCACCCGATCCGAACTTTCCGTGTACACTATCCTGGCCATATCTGGGCCAAATGCACAATTATTAACTTACATCATTGGCAGCGCCAATCAACGCGTACGATTTTTACCGATCCGTCACATATAGGTTAAATTATAAATCCACGTTTTCAGAAAATGCAGTTCGAGCTTAGTAACTCAAAATATCGTACTGTAAATTGACCCAAACCTGTCACCGATGTATGCAGCTCACATTCCATTGTATATGATAGATGATATTTCTCGGTAATACCCTACAAGATGAATCTCATGGCTAAGTACAAATTGATATGCGCTAACCACTTCTCCAACCTAAAGCACTTCTAGTGATTCCTAAACTAAATGTCTAATCATTTTAACATTGACCTATTAATTACTCGGTGATCAACATTTACAAGACCCGTCTGCTAACTACTTAATAAATTTCAATCCATTGTTAGTTGATTCTATTCGTCACTATAGAAGGAATAACACTTATCTCTATTAAATGATTATTGTACATAATCATATCGTTCGTCAACTTCAAGAAGTGACTCATACCAACTTAATAGGATTTTGAATTCTCATTATACTTTTTCGAAATAATCATGTCCTAAGTTTCTTTTAAAAGAAATGAAATTTGTAAATAGCTAATGAGTTGGGATTTGTTAGGACTTCCAATGGTGGTACTTAGTGAAAACTTATGCAAACACGTATTGTAAAAATCATAGTAAATGTGTGTATTATTTAATCCATTTGAAATTTTAAAATAATATTCCTAACATATTGAAGTATTGACTAACAAAACAGTTAACCACATTAAAAAAAATTTACTCCTAAAAAAATTTTTGGTCAAATAAATTTTATACAATTTTTCCTATGTTTTTCAAAACAATGTTGTAATTAAATTTTTATCGAATATCTATGCACACTCATTTTTGAAAGAGATGTTTCTCTCAAACTACTAATCATATATTTGTGAAATTTTAACAATAGCTTTCCAAAGTCAATATTTTTCAAAAAAATATTTCAAAAACTCATTTTTAATATCCCTTAATGAATTAAAACGTGAGGTTATACTTTTAATAAATTTTAAGACGATTAAAAGTTCAATTTTTGTTACTCTATCAAACGAACTCTAATGAATGTGAAATTTTACACACATACTAAAAAAATCATAGGGAACATGCCTTATAAAAAATATTTGGTTTCATTGAGCCAATAACCTAAAATAAAATCACATTGTTTCGAAATAACACCTTTTTCCAATTTTTCAGAAGAACACATATACAAGTTATATGAGCAGTTGACTTTAAAACATTATAATAAATAGAAAATAACTCGAAATCTGTAGAATAAAAATTTTATATGAAAATAAAACACATAGAATCATTTAAAATCTATTTTTTCCGAATTTTCAAAGTTAGATAAATGCCCAAATTTCCGCAGGATTTGGAAAATTCGTAGTAAATTGAAAACATAACAAAATTGACTGATTCAAATTGGAGATTACTCCTACCAGAATCTAGTATTTTTTTATGTTAAGAAGAGCAAAATTTGGATACTAATACTAGTGTAATAAAATGACGAGGAAGAATCCGGGCAGAAACTTTCAACAATAAGAATGTAAAACAAAATTTAATCTCCTAGTTCATTATGTTTCATTACCAAGACAACATCAAACTAATATTCCTCAAATAAAATAACTATATTATCACTTATTAACACAAGAGAATCCCTAACCCTACCCCATTCCTATCTAAATCGGTAAAGAGAAAAAATATGGCTACCTTATTGGAGAACTAAGGTGATTTAGTGAAGATGAAGCTTTGATGGTGGACTTTTCTTTCTGAGCAGAAGGGACTTTGTAATGCTCCAAGTGAGTGGGAAAGGTGGATATCATCTCCTTCTTCACAAACTCTTGAAGATCAGTGTACTGGGCTTTGATAGCTTGTTCCATCTTCACATTAATGTCTGTGCTGGAAGATTGAGTTTGAAGAGATGTGGTGGCTTCAGTTAAGGCAGACTGAAGGGATTTGTTCTCAGTGGCAATAGCATCAATAGATTTTAGAAGGTCAGCAACGTGAGATTCAAACTTCTGAGTGTACGAAGCTTACATTGCATTGATCATTGTAGCAGATGTATTTGTAAGGCGGGTGCTCTCAGTATCAGCCAGTTGGCTTTGATGAAAAGCATTCTGGGGAAGAAATCTTCCCATGAACAACTCAGTTGGCAAAAGTTGGCTTTGATGAAAAGCATCTATGGGAACGAAGGAGCCAACTGGGTGGCTGTAATGGAAGAGCTTCTGATGGGAGAAGCTAACAAGCTGAAGGAAGTCCTCGGTGGAGTGACCATGATAGGGATTGACACTCTAAACCTTGCTACCAAGGTTTCTATTTTGATTGAGGATTCCTATCAGTTTGCAGAGTCTGCCTTCCCAACTTCTGTGGCCTACAATGAAAAGTGGATGTTCTCCACTGATTTTGATGTGCAAGCTTGTATGCACGGGAAAGTTATGGCCCTTCAGATCGAGCTTCCTAAGGAGCGATTGAAGGCCAAGAAGGCTGTTACTGAAGAAGAGGATGTGGATCCTATCCACGCGGTGGAGGACTATAACGAGGACGAAGCATCTGATGATGCTCCTGAAGTTCCACCTCCCTCTCCTCCCAAGCCCCTCAAGAGGAAGCGCAACCCATCAAAACGCCCCTCAGGTCCCCTGAAAACCAGGCGTTCAGAGAGAATCCCTCCACCCCAACCTAAACCTGTGCTCGAGGAGGTTCTCGACTCATCCACTGATGAGGACCTCCAAGATCAATTTCATATCTTCAAACGCCCCCGCAAACCTGTCCAACCCTCTACCTTTCCTAGCCCCCAACCTATCACCACCCTTGACCCCTCTGAATTCCAACCATCACCCACCATAGATATCTCACCTACCAAGCTCTCCTCCCTCTCCAAAACCAAATCACCTACTGAACCCATTCTCCCCAAACCTAAAACCAAAACTACTCAGCCAATCCCAATCCAACTCCCATCCTCTCCACCTCAACCTGAACCTCAACCTGAAATCTCCCGAACTGACACTCTCTTACATACCTCTACCTCCCAGCCCTCTGAATCCCAAGCCATCGTGCTTTCTTCTCCAGCCCAACTTTTTCTTAACAATCTGGAACTTCAAACCTTCCAATTCCTAAGCTCCACTTTCCCTGAGCTTTTTGACCATCCCTCCCTCAACTCTCTCTGCCAGTGCCTCTGGACATGGCGCTCGTATCGTTTTATCGATACCACTGCTCTCCAGTACAAGATCGAGGTGTCTGGATTGAGCTCCATTTTGGTTGAGGAAGCTGAGCTTCAGACTCACTTTCAATTTACGGATGCCAAGGATGCATTTCTCAATGCTGAGGCTTACATTGAAGACCAACTTTCTTTTGCTAAAGCTATAGCTGGCCGCTCTTATACACATCGTGCTTCCACATCATCTGCCGCCGTAACTGCTGCTCAGTCTTCTTTTGAGTCCTCTCTACCTGAAGCTCTGACTTCAGATGGTGCTCTCCTGGCTGCTCACCGCTCTCTCTATAAGGCAACCATCTCTGAGCTCAAACTACATACCGATTCTGAGAGCCAGCGCCTCACGAACTCCTCTGCATCCATGATCAATTCACTACATGCATCATACACTAAAAAGCTTGAAGGTCATGTTACTGACCTTTAGAAATCAATTGATGTTGTCACTGCAGAAAACGCCACTCTAAGGGTAAATCTGAACGCCGCAACCTCCTCTCTTTCATCATCTGATGCTCTTGATGCCAAAATTGAAGAAGCTATTAAGGCACAGTATTCAGACCTTCAGAATTTTGTAAAGAAAGAGATGCGCTCTACATTTCCTACTCATCTGGAGCATTTCAAAGTGCCTTCAAGTAAAAAGGTCAATGATCTGGTGCTCTCATGCAATAGCAATCGTGCCAAGACAAACTCCCTCCGCTCAGATTTTGATGCTGCAGTTCAGGATTTGTCTGCTATACGCACCAGCATTGATAAGCTCTCTACTGAATGCTCTTCACATGGGAAATCACTTTCCAGGAAACGCAAGCGAATCAGCCAAGCTCTTAAACGCCCGGACTCCGGCTGTGTCCTTGCTGAAAAGGCTAAAGCTCCTGCTGATTCTGCCTCTGCACTAGCTGAAAAGGCCAAAACTGTCGCTGATGTTGCTTGCCTAAGTGCCACTGCCTCTCATTCTCGAGATCACACTATCACTGGCCTTCCTTCTTCATCTTCTGAATCTTCTCATGATCACCAAACACGGGTGGATCTAATTATTTCGCATTGCCGCGTTCGCCTCTCTCACATTGAGGAGTTCTGCCAATCAATCTCTGATTCAAACGATCTTCACCATCAATTCCCTCGCATTTGCTCTGTCCTCTGGCATGCTGATAAAATTCTTGAAAATGCTCTTGCTGCTGCCAAAAAGGGGGAAAAGACTAAACCTGAAAACATCCCAATTGAAGCTGCTGAAGGAGCTAAGGATGATGAAGATAAAGATGAAGATGAGCGTGAAGACTCTCCTGAAGTCGAGCTCACAGATAATGAAGGAGATGATGATGAAAATGATGAAAATGATGATGATGATAATGACGAGGATGGTGCCTCTGCATCCATGCCTTCAGGTGCCACATCCACTGAAGAGCCAACCTCTGGTGCTGCTGCTGCTTCTGAACCACCTCCTCCTCCGCCCAAATCTAAATCTCCACCAACTGGATCCCGAGGAAACCAAGACGATGACGTGGGTACAAATCTTGATGCCACCGAGTCTTCATCTTTTGCTAATACTGCTGCTGCCAAGTCTATTATTCCAACACTTTCTTTCAAAGACATTTCTGTGCCTGAAACTTCTCACTCAGTTCTCACTCAGTTCCACACGCCCTCACACTGACTCATGGGTTCGCCCAATTTTGAATGATGAATGGGAAGATCTGAAGGAAGACTTCATAAAAATGCTCGATCACTGGACTATCTATGGAGCATGCGGAGAAACTGATCGAGATAAGCTATTTCAGAACTTCATGGATGACTATCCAGATTCAGAATTCATTAAGATGATCAGAGAAGATGCTACGATTTCTGAAGTCACTATCACTGCTCCAGACAGGAAACAATTTGACAGACCAAATCTGCCTGGAAGTCCTTTTGTCGATAAGAAGCCAATAGAGTCTGAAGCAATCATTGCTGCTCAAATGCTTGGCCTTGATCTGAATTTAAAGGGACCATTTAGAAAGCTTCGAGATGACACATATTTGATGTTCAACGCAGTCTCTCCTGAAGCTTAGATGGAAATGATTCAGAAAACAAGAGAAGAGAAGAAGAAGGCTTTGTTGTATTTTATTCTACTTTCTGAACAACTTCTGTGCTGAATGTCCACTTGAAAGAAATACATATTTTTTCTATCTCTTGATCTCAACCTGATGACAATATTCTAGTTGTCCAAGCTCTGATTATTATATTTTTTTTGGTTTGATATTAACTGCTTAACTAACCCATCTCATTTTATAGATTGGTGTGCTCAAGTTTAGGGGGAATTCTTTATCTTAGATAGATGTTTTCAGGTTAGATTTTTCCATCATCAAAAAGGGGGAAATTGTTAGGAAATATTTATAAATGTTTTGATTCAGATCCCAAAACCTCCCCTGAAAGATGTAATAAGTCCAAAACTGAAGTCTTAGTCTTATTTTAGAACTCACTTGTTAAGGAGTTCAGTTTGCAGGTACAATCTGAAGGTACAAGACTAAAGACTCGAGTCAGTAACTGAAGTTCTCTTTAGAACTCAGTTCATATTCCAAAACTGAAGGACCATGTCACTTGAAGTATGGCCTGAAGTTTTGAAGTTGAAGCCAGCATGAAGCAATGGTTCCTTGCCACTGAAGTTAACTCTAAAACTCTGCATCTGAAGTCATATCTGAAGATTCTCCACTGAGTTCCAAGCTACTCTATAGGAGTTACCATTTTGGGAAAAGATCTCAATAGGTAAAACTGAATCTTGTTGCAGACACCAAAAATGGCAAAAAGGACCACGACTCCAACGGGAAGAATTCAAAAAAGCTCCATCTCACAACGGATACATTATGTGAGAGAACTATAAATACCCCGCTGCTTCAAACGCTTCAAGTACCGGTTACCCAATCTTACAATCTGCTATTTTGCTATCATCGCTCTCAAAGCTCAAGCTTTCAAGCTCTGTCTAGAACACTCAAGCTTTCAGATTTCATTCACTAATGTTCTTAGCAACTTCATTGTAACCGATGAATAGTCTTAGCATTAGATTAAGTTCGAAGCTAGAAGTGATCAGATATATTGTCTATCTAACCTTTTGTGGTTGATCACTGTAAGATTATTATTACTCCATTAACTTGGAAACCCTCGACTAACATCGAGACTCGTGGACGTAGGAGTTTTTATCTCCGAACCATGCAAACCAAATCCTGTAACATAGAGTCGGCAAAGCGATAGGCACGCCATGTCCAGAGACGATGACAGAGGGTGGAGAGAGAAGAGTGATGGTAGAGTTCACGAAAAGAAGATCCCAAGAACTGAATAGACTAAAACTCCAGGTTGGTGAGAAAAAGTTGGGCTGGGGAGGAAAGCACAATGGCTTGAGTGTCAATGGTTTGAGAAGTAGAGGCTAAGTTATTGGTTTCAGTTCTGGGGGTTTCAGGAGTGGGGTCAAGCTGGGGTTGAGGTGGAGGTTGGGATTTAGGTTTGGAAACTTGGGCATCAGTGCTGGGTTCGGAAGGTTTGTGCTTAGGTTGGGATTAGGATTGGGATGGAGGTTTAGATTTCAGAGTAGAGGATTGAGGTTGTGGCTTGGTGGGGGTTTTGGTTTTGGTAAGTGTGGAAGGCAGTTTGGATGGTGAGATATTAGTGGGGGTTTCAGATGAGGTTTCAGGTTTAACTCTTGGGGTGATAGAACGGAGTTCAGTAGATGATTTGATGATGGTGAGAGGTTGATGTTGAATGATTTTAGAAGGTTGGGCAGAGTAAGGGTTAGAGGAGCGAGGGCGCTTGGATAGTTGGAATTGGTCGTGGAAATCCTCATCAGTGGATGAGTCAAGGACATCCTCGACTGGGGTAGGTTTGGTAGAAGGTTTCTCTCTCTCCTGAGGGCGTTTCTTCAGAAGCCCTGAAGGGCGCTTTGCAAGGTTCCTCTTTCGCTTGGCTATCTTTGGTTGAGGAGGCACTTCAGTAGCAGCAACTTCAGCTTCGACTTCCTCTTCATCATATTCTTCCACATCATGAATGAGATTGACATCTTCATCCCCATATTCCATCTTCTTGGCTTTTAAACGCTCCTTGGGAAGCTCAATTTGAAGAGCCTGCGCTTTCCCGAGCATACAGGTTTGCACGTCTAAGTCCGTGGCAAACATCCAACGTTCATTGTAGGGTTTATGAGTAGTAAAAGCAGTCTCAACGAACTGATAGGACTCCTCAATCAGTATAGATACCTTGGTTGCCTAGTTCAAGGTATCAGTTCCATTCATTGTTACACCCTTGTGGACTTCCTTCAGTTTGTTAGCTTCAACCATCAGAAGCTCTTCCATCACAGCCACCCAGTTAACTCCTCCATTTGCATAAATGCTTTTCATCAAGCTGAGTTTCTGCCAACTCAGTTGCTCATGAGATGACTTCCTTCCAACAATACAATGCTGAACCACATTTAGCAAAATCTTAAACTCAGGGCCTATCAACCCTTTGTTATTGTTGGCGGTAGAAAACTAACGGGAAGGATCCTGAACTTGGATTTCCTTGAAGAACGATTGAATCTCAACCTTTTCCTTCATGTATTGATTAGGGTTCTTAGTGCCCTTGTTCCTCAGTTTGAACACGGACTGTAGTATCTAAGTGATGTCGAACCTTAGTTGTTCAACTCTCTCAGCGCCAGAAATAGCTTCACATACTGAAGTCTCAATGGAAGTTTTCAGTATGGATCCATCGTAGCCTAGATTCAGGTAAAACTGAACCACTTGATCAGGATACAAATTCTTTGGTCGAAGAGTGGTGAGTGCCTCCAGACCGTTGAACTTTATAACTTCGATCATGGTCGTGGCTGGATCGATGTCTTTCTGAGTGTAAACAACGGTGGGTTCTGCATAGATGCGAGCGCGAAGTTGAGACATAGTCATCGCTGGTCCGAGAATAGCTTTCTTGCCCATAATATTGATAACCTGTAAAGTGAAAATCAATTAGTTCTTCATACTGTGGAAGTGTTCATATTATCACATAGAGAGAATATAACAGCAAACATACGTATGAAGGATGAGAAATTGATTAAGAGATAATCAACGAGACAAGAACGCTAAGAGAACAAAGAGTTGTAATAAAAAAAGTAATATGATCAGAGAAGATAACTATTTAAAGTGAAATGGACGATCAGATCATAGAGATCGACGGTTAGGGTACAACCGTGTGACTGAAATGTCGTCTAGGTGGGAAAGTAGAGAACGGTGTATTGCACGCGTGACGTTAGGTCTTTCCTATGTTTAAAAATCACTGTTTCTTTTACTGTTTATGTCAGAAAGTAATTATGGCATCGATAGCGTTTCCAGGAAGTCAGGGATTGACTTTGTACGATGAAGCATTTATTTACGATAATAGCACTAAGAGAATTGAAATGTAGAACACTTAGAGAAATAAATGCGAAATAAATGAGAAGTATAAAACTTCAGTTGCTGATACGTGCAACTGATGACTTATTCTCAGTAGTGCTTTCAGAAATGATTTTTAGAGATGATGATATTCTGAAATCCTTCAGGTGAGCTTTACTATATCCTTTAGTAGTGCTTCAGATTAGAGTTTGGTTTGTCCCTTTGCTTTAATACTTGTATGTTTCATGAATAATGTTAGTTTATAACAAGTATGGAATGTATGATGGTTTATGACTTTTATGTCTGGTTTGTCCCTTTTCTTTAATACTATGTAGAGTTATTCAGTGGCTAAACCATCACATTCTTTTATGTCTTTTCAAGTCGAGATTGTAGTACATTAATGGTACTAAATCAAGTGACCTTTAGGACATATTACCTGGATGGAGTTCAATGTGTACCTTCAGGCTTGAACATGATTCAGTAGGCCAAGTCTTCCACTTAGCATTTTGAACCTTACTTCCTCCAGTGGCTTTGTGAGAATGTCTACGCGTTGAATATCAGTATGGATCTTCTCAATGGAAACATCCTTCTTTTCAACATGATCCTTGATGAAGTGATGCCTGATGTCCACGTGCTTGCATCTTGTATATAGAACTGGGTTCTGAGTGATTGCAATGGCACTGGAGCTGTCACAATAAATTACAACCTGAGTGGTAGGCACTTCGTAGTCTCTAAGTTGTTGCTTGAGCTATAAAATCATAGAGCAGCAACTTTCCGCAGCCATATATTCTACTTCAGTAGTGGAGGTAGCGATTGAGGTCTACTTCTTGGAAAACCAACTGATTAGCTTGATTCCCAAAAATTGACACGTTCCTAAGGTTGACTTCCTATCCAGTTTGCAACCTGCAAAATCAGCATCAGAATAACCAGTTAGAATTAAGTTATCATCTGAAGGATACAATAGGCCAAGATTGGGTGTGCCCTTCAGGTAACATAGTGTTGGTCCCGAAAGAGCAAGGTTTGGTGTATGGGGGGGGGGGGAATACACCAAATACAAACTTTTCAGTTTACTTGACAAGTTAATAGAGAGTTCAAGCTATTCTATATCAGAAATTGCTTGGTAGATGACTAGACAGATCGATAAGCAGATCGATTGTTGTTTTAGTCCAAACAGATTGCTCTCTTAGTGAAAACACTTGGCTAATAATAAGAGTGATCTTATTACTTTCTGAGTGTTGAGTGAGTGCGGAATAATGGTGGATTTAGTCGGTGCTCTTTGTTTAGAAAACCTTTTAAAGCTTAATCGAGTATTCAGAGAATTGGTTAAGAAAGCAGTTTGTATGAGAGTGACAGATAGTGAATAAAACAACTGGAATGAAAGTGCAGAAAGTAAATAACGCAGTTATCTTTACGTGGTTCGGCAAACCCCATACGTCCACGGTCTAATCCAAACTGGATTAGATATCCACTACTAGGATACTCTTTTATTTATACTCGCTGAGTACGAGCCACAAGTTCCAACCACAACTAGATTGAGACTTATGCACGAATAAGGGTCGTGTCCCTTTACAACTTACAGAAAACTACTGTAAACAGGTTATCTTCACGTTAATCCACTAGAAAACTACTAGCTAGCAAAGATCTCCTTCTTCTCTCGATAAGACAGACTTGAATCGATGTTGAGTTGATGTGACTGCGATCACGAACGGTTTGGAGCTTTTGTCTGACGTGAGATAGGATTATTTGAGAATGTTTCTGTCAATATTGCGCCCTGTATCTCTCTTCAGACTTTAAAACTCCAAATATATATAGGCTTTGAATTTGAAATTCTAGCCGTTTGTTGATTGGCGTGATTTGATTGTGGATTGCCAATCAGTGTTAATTCATCATATCTCTTCTTTCCTTGTTGAGTCGTTGACTGAATCTTCTTATGTATGGAAGACAGATCGATTGTGATTACTTTCCTTCTTCATGTCAATCAAAGATTCTCCTTCCAATTTTCAATGGATGGATTTTAATACTGATGTGGTAAGTGGATATGATGAGTAGGACAATGTCTTCTGGTGGTTTTGATAGTTCTATCGATCTGTTGCCACTTCTGTCTGGTTGGTTCAACTCTTTCTGTTTGACTGGGACCTTCTGGTTAAGCTCTTTCTGGTTTTAATGCCTTTCTGGTTGAACGCTGGTTAAACACATTCTGGTTGAACAACTTTCTGTTAAAGTTAATTTGCTCCAACTTTCTGTCCGAGATTTGGCTCAACTTTCTGTTTGAGACTTGCTGATTCAACTTTCTGTCTGAGACTTGCTGGTTCAACTTTCTGTTAAAGTTGACTTGCTCCAACTTTCTGTCTGAGACTTGCTGGTTCACCTTTCTGTTAAAGTTGACTTGCTCCAACTTTCTGTCTGAGACTTGCTGGTTCAACTTTCTGTTTAAAGTTGACTTGCTCCAACTTTCTGTCTGAGACTTGCTGGTTTAACTTTTTTTTTGAAAGCTTTAGATTCCTGTTACATAGAGGCAGACAAAAGTAATATATAGAGAACATGAGTAAACCTAAGTATGTTTTCGAGGGAACATCATCAAAACTCAAATTAGTTGCGGGGTTCCCAACACATAATATCTTCTTTGCAGCTTTCATGTGTGACTCCTTTGGATTGGCTTGATATCACGCACACACTCCTACGACAAAGGTGATTTCTGGCCTGCTGGCAGTGAGATATAAAATAGACCCTATAATCCCTCTGTTCTCAGTTTGGCTCACTGGTTTCCCTTCAGGATCTGGTTTAATTCATCCATTCATGTTCATTGGAATCTTCACAGCCTTGATATTCTGAACGCCAAATTTGCTGATCAATTTCTTTGTGTATTTGGCTTAGTTGATGAAGATGCCTTCAGGGGATTGCTTGATCTGAAATCCTAAGAAGAATCCAATCTCTCCCATCATTGACATTTGATACTCAGTCTTCATCAACTTGGCAAATTTATCACAAAGCATCTGAAACTTTGAACCAAATATAATATCATCAACATAAATCTGAACGATTAAGATGTCTCATTTATATTTAATGGTGAATAGAGTCTTGTCCATCGATCATTGCTTGAAACTTGAATTAATAAGAAAAACAAACAAAGTGTCATACCAAGCTCTAAGAGCTTGTTTCAACCCATATAGAGCCTTGTGTAGATTATACACTTCGGATTAATCAGTTTCGAAGCCTGGTGGTTGCTCGACATAGAATTCTTCCTTATGGATGCCATTTAGGAAAGTGCTCTTCACATCCATCTTATAGACCTTGAACTTCTTGTGAACAACATAGGCAAGGAAGAGTCTAATTACCTCTAATCTAGCTACTTGAGCGAAGGTTTCATCGAAGTCTATTCCTTCTTCTTGACAATAACCTTTAGCTACCAGTCTAGCTTTATTTTGAACAACTTCTCCTAATTCGTCGTTCTTGTTCTTAAAGACCCATTTCACACTAATAACGCCCTGATGCGTAGGACGATCAACAAGTTCTCATACTTGGTTCCTTGTGAACTCATTTAATTCCTCTTGTATCAGGGCCAAATAGGTCCATGTGTAAGAGTTTAAGAATCTTCTCAATTGATGAAGCTTCTTTGAGTTTGAATGAAGCTTTGATTTTTTTTCCACTTTGGCATGCTCCGCATATTGTCTTTGTCGAAGATTAGGTTAGGCATTCCTCGAACTAGACTGTGTCTTGAAATTCTGTTGATGACTTTAAAGTTCAGGTGACTTAGTCTATTGTGCCATAACCAACTTTTTTTTGAAGTGATCTTTGAGACTAAGCACGTTTCAGGGAAGGTGGCTTTCCAATTTGCAGCATAAATATTTCCCACTCTGAAGCGTTTCATTACATTAGCCTCAAAAAATTTCATGTTAATCCTGCACTCATCAGAACTGAACACAACATTAAAACCTTTATCACACAATTGACTTAGTGAGAGCAAATTATGTTTCAGGCTAGAAACATAAGAAACGTTATCAATTGAAACATTCCCTATTACGAGAGTACCATACCCTTTAGTGAAACCTTTTGAGTTATCACCAAATGTTACCTGAGGACCATCATTCTCAGTGTAGTTGGAGAGGGATTCTTTTTGAAAAATCATGTGCTTTGAGTATCCACTGTCTATGATCCAGCTTGAATGCTCCTTTAGTGCACCTCTCCTTGGTCCAAGGCCCTGCAATTACTGAGTCTTAGGATCCAGTTGAGAACTAGACCCAAATTCAGTATGCATGCTATGCTTTGGTACCCATTTTTGCCTTATGATGTGAATGTTGGAATCAGCTTTGATTTGTCTCCCCTGAAAGTCGACATAAACAGTCTTATTTTTAGGTTTGACTTGTTTCTTCTTTGGTACATATTTCTTGTTGACTTCAGGCTTGGATGCAGCCCTGAAGTTAACTTTGGTACTTTGTTATCTCTGTGTCCAACGTCTTTCAGTGTTCACTAAACCTTTAGGTCCTTGAGAGTGAACTGGGGGATTATAGCGAGAATTTCATCGCCTTGAGCCACTAGAATTTGAATTGGGTGATGAAGTCCCATGTTCATATCTGTATTGGCTAAAGTTGGGTGGTAAGTCCCAACGTCTAGAGTTTGAGCTATGTTAGTGAAAGCTCCATGGACTCGATCCACTTGATGAACATGAGCAATGAGAGTACTTAGTTTTAGGGCGTTGTCCCTTGTAGTTTCTTTGATATGTTCGATGTGCAGTGGAATGAACTTGGTTCCTGAAGTTATGCCTTTCAGTTGAAACCTTCCTATGTTTCTAAACTTCAAAATAGTTCTTTGATACTTCAGGTGGAGATTTTCTCCTGAAGTTTCGGTTTTCAGTTTCAGGTGATGTATGTTTGTTGAGTACCTGCTTTGGTTTTTCAGTGGCAATTTCTTTGCTTTTCCCTTGTCAAGCAAAGTTTTCACATCAGGATTAATGATTGTTTTCTTTGATTTCAGTCTGAGATTTGTTTCAGTGGCTTTTACAGCCTCAGGTTCAATCACCTTTTCCTCATCATGATTTAATCCTTGCACAAAGGATATAATTGATATAGGTGGCTGTGGGACAGCTGAGAATCTCATAGTAGATTTTTCTTTTTCATAACCAAGACCTTTGGTCATTCCTTTAGGATACTGAGTTCAACATAGGATTTGGTTTGTTTGACCAGACTTGGTCCAAGACTTAACCTTGTCTTTGTAATACTCTATCCTTTCAGATAGAAGTTCATTCCTTTCTATCGGTTCCTTGATTTGTGATCTTTGAAACAAGATCTCTTCAGTCTTAGCATCAAGGTCTTTGTTTAGGTTAGAGATAGTGATCTCTTGTTCTCGATTTCTGAGATAAACTTCATTGAGTTCTTTACAAACTCGTTCAACAAGTTCTTCCTTTTGTATATCAGTAGTTATGTTCTGAAGAATATTTTTAGGTCTTTTAGCCAACTTGGAAGTTAGCTTTTAATTCTCATCTCTTGTAATCACAAAGATAGCTTGAAGATTACGAAAATGTTCAGTTAGTGTCTCATATTCTTCTAATGAAATTCTTTCCTCAGTGGTGGAATATTCCTCAATGGAGATGACATGAGTTTTTGAGTGAGACTCAGTATACAATGATGTAATGGATGTAGAATTGAAAGTAGCAGGATCAATATTGCCATCCGCCATAACGTGTGCATAAATTACCTGAGGTGAAGAGTCAGAATGATTGCCCATCAAGTAATATTTTTCAAACAGCTCTTAATCGTCCTCAATGGCCATTAGTCTCAAATCTTCATCATCTGAAGAATCTTAGAAGTGCTTATCATAAACAACTACTGAAGGAGTTGATCTACATCATTTTCAACTAGCATGACCTTCCTCTCTGCATTTCGTTAATCTCTTTGTAGTCTGAGCTCTTCCCTTTCCTTCTTACTGAGGTCTGGGCAGTCAGGTTTGAAGTGATATGATGAACCACATTCATAACAAACTCCTTTGTTATGTGGTCTTTCAGGCTTGGATTAAGAGGTAGTCCATTCCTGAGTGTTTGTTGTTGTAGCCTCAGTTGATGGTGGTGTGGCCCTTCTTGTTCTGTTTTCTCTGTACATCTTTCTGTATCGACATTTTTAAATCTGCACGTTCAAAGCGTTTGGCCATTCGTACATATTGTTCCATGAGTTAAGCCTTTGACATACCTTCGATGTCAAGTCCTTTAGATTTGGACTCCTTGACTGGACTCTTGTCAGCTTTGAATACAACTATGTCCTGAGAGGTGGAAGTTGGTGTGGTTTCTCGAACTAGATTTGTGGATTCCAGTATCTTTTGTCGTGCTTCATGGTTCTTCAGTATGCTGAAGAGACCAGCAGTTGTGAGGGTGTTGAAATTTGAACGCCTATTGATTTGTATTTGGTATGGTAACCATTCTTCACGACGTAGGCACCATACAATCTCCAGATTGATCTCTCTTTGCGTGTACTTCTTGGGATTCAGTGCCTTAACTGAGGTTAGGATTTGCATGATCCTCAGTTCAAGTTCACTGATCGACTCTCCTAGCATCTGCAAGAAAACATCAAACTTTTGGCATTCAAGTGTTAGTTTATTTTCTTTAATTTCCTCAGAACCTGCACACATTTGTTCGAGTGTGTTCCACATGCCTTTTACAGATTCACAGTGTTGGAAATGAATGAGCATTGGTCGCTCAAGCGTTCTTGAGATGATGTGCTTTGCATAATCATCTAAGCCTACGATCTTCTTTTTATCACTTGTGTATTCTTGCATTGGCTTATGACTAGCACCTTCAACTGCATCATCTCGTGCTTCAGATGTCGCCTGAGGATACTTGATCAGTATCCTGATATGTCCAGTTGTGATAACTTGCCACATCATCACATGACGTGCCTTCAGGAATGAAGATACCATGTATCTCTAGTAGTCATAGTCTTCAATGGAAAACATCGGCAACCTAGTTGTGTTCTCTATGGACAAACGTAGATATGCAAGTGAACAAGTAAATTTTTCTGAAAGATCAGTTTAAAATGACCTTGGGTTCAAGAAACAATGGTTGTTAAACACACTGCTCTGATACCACTTGTTGGTCCCGAAACGAGTACACAAAGTGTATGGGGGGGGATTAAAGACTTTTCAATGAGATTTCAAATCTGAAGGGAGGTAGCTTCAGTATAGAGATGTAACTTTTAGATAGCAATCCTTCAGTCTACACTTAGTGATTGACTGGTGGACTAATATCTTAAGTATAGCAGTGCAGAAGTGGTGGTTTGAAAGCTTACTTGTTTATCAGAAAAACATAGTGTTAATGTTCAAGTTTGCAATTAATCAGTATTCAATATATGCAACAAGAGTTAGAGAATAAATACTAAAAGTAAATAGAGAAGACACATGAATTGGTTTGCGTAGTTCGGAGATAAAAACTTCTACATCCACGAGTCTCGATGTGAGTCGAGGGTTTCCAATTAAGTAGAGAGTTGTCTTACAGTGATCAACCTTAAAAGGTTTGATGAACAAATGATTCTAATCACTTCCAGCTAGAGACTAAGTCTAAGCTAGATCTTTTATTCGGTTATAGTGAATATCGCTTCTAAAGAACACAATATGAAATAACAGTGAGCTTGAGTGTTCTAAAACTGAAAGCTTGCGTGAAGAAGAAAGCTTGAGAGAGATAGAGAGTTTGAGCGTATGAATGCTTGGTAACCGGTGTTTGAAGCATTTGAAGCAGCGGGGTATTTATAGGACACTCTCAAGAATATATCCGTTATAAGAGAGAGCTTTGTCCGTAGCATTTGAAATTCTTCCCGTTGGAGTCGTCCTCCTCTTTACCATTTTTGGTGTATGCAACTAAGATTTGCTTCACCTACTGAGATCTTTTCCAGAAGTGGTAATGCCTATAGAGATAGCATATCACCAGTAGAAAACTTTACTTCAGTGGATACTTCAGTGCAGAACTTCAGTCATCGTTATCTTCATGCTTCAAATAACTTCAACTTCAAAACTTCAGGACGCAACTTTAGTGGCATTGTCCTTCAGTTTTTGCTAGTAAATTGAGTTATGGAAAACTTCAGTACTGGTCTTGAACTTCTGTCTCGAGTCCTTCAGGTTGCGTGTACCTATAAACTGAACTCCTTAACAAATGAGTTCTAAAACAAGACTAAGAACCAAATATCAGTTTTGGACTTAATACAACTTTCAGGTGAGGTTTTGGAATCTGAATCAAAACCCTTATAAATATTTCCCAATATAGACATCCCCTTCTAATTCTCCATTGAGAAAAGCAGTTTTCACATGAATCTGCCAAATGTCATAATCGTAGTATGCAGCTATAGCAAGTAAAATCCTAATGGACTTGATATTGGCAACTAGCGAGAAGGTTTTATCATAGTCAATGCCCTCATGCCGACTATAACCCTTCGCCACCAACCTAGCCTTGTAGGTTTGTACTTTACAGTCTGCATTTCTTCTTAAAGATCAATTTGCAGCTGATGGGGCGAGCCCCATCTAGTAACTCATCAAGGTCCCAGACCTAATTAAAGTACATCGAGTCCATTTTAAATTTTAAGGCTTCATGCCACATCACCGAGTTGGTACCCAACACTGCTTCGGTATAGGTCTTAGGTTCGTCGTCATCCAACTCGACTTCATCATCTTGGTTCTCAACCATTAGATTTAGTCTTTCGGTTGCACGATGATTCCTCTGAGGCTTATTGAGTTGGTTTTGCGTAGGTCTAAGTTGTTCATTCTGAATATAAGTAGATTCATCTGTATTTAGGATATTCTCAAGAATTTCACCATGATTTTCTTGGGACTTAACATATGGTTTGAGTACACAAAATGATGCCAACAGATGTCTACTTTTAAAGAAATTGATGAGATTGAGGTCAGCAAATGTTACCTCATCAATTTGCTTTTTCACTTAAGCATGGGGCATCCTTCAACCACTTCCACTTCTTGGTGGCACCACCGTCAAACAGAAACTTCGATTGTGCCTTCTTGGAGTCTAGATCTGAGTCATCGTTGTGTATCCCTTCTGCTGCTGGCTGTGGGATCTTTGTTCCTTCAACATTGCTGCCTGCCCTGGCCCCTTTCCTTTCTCTTTTGTTGCCTTATTTCCAAATGCAACAATCTTGCTTAGCTGGATATCACTCCATTCCTCAGTAAATTGTCTCTTAGTCACCTATGTTTCCTCCTCTTCATTTTGTTGTTGTTCCCCCTGGACACCTGCTTTACCACTTCTATCCACTTCCTTTTATGTTTAAGTGGGGTTTTCCAATGGTACTTCCTCATCTTCGTCACTTTCGTCCACCAAATTTAGGTACGCAGGAGCTTTTGGAGTTTACTTGAACTGGGTTCTCCAGGACTTCCATGGAGGTGGGTCTTTCTCCTTTCTAGCAGCTTTCTTTGTCCTCTTCTTACGCGGTGGTGGTTTTGGCAGTTCATCCTTCTCCTGGGTTTGTGACTCTGACAGTCCTTCCATCTCAGGCCAGTCGATGAGTAATGGCCCTTCTTCAGCAAATAGCGGCTAGGGCTCTTCTTCTTCCTCCACTATGGTCTCTTCTTTTTCCCTTTCAGTGCTTTTGTTTTCTTCTTCTTCCTTTGTGTTTTCAGCGTCGCGAGCTTCCTCATCTTTGTGTTGTTCTTTTTCTTGAGTTGGGCTTTCTACATCAGGTTCATCAGGCAGTGTTTTGCCCGAAGGATCTTCCTTTTCTCTAAGGCTTTCACGCTCACCTTCTCGAGATAGGTCCTAACTAGGGTTTGCTGGAGCTTGTCAATCGGTGGTGGGTGTTCCCGTCGCTGCTCAGGAAGATCCACCCAAGGATTCCTGCAATTTCTCATAAGCAGTTGGGTTTGCACTCAAAAACTTTCTCATCATCTCAATCATCACATCTTCAGTTGGTGCTGCCATGGTAGAACTAGTGAGGTTGGAGAAATAGTGTATGAGGAGAGAGGGAAAGATATTTTTCGATTTGAAGTGATGATAGGAAAAAGGTAGAGGTTAATCATGATATGCTAAGGGAAGAGTGTGCGACGTGACAACATGGGGAACTGGAGGCGGTTGTGTTTCCCTAGGGCAACAGTTTCGCCCACGTGCTGATTAGGAGAGAGAAAAAACAAAAGCTTATTTGGGGTGTATTGTGATAACAAATTAAAATAATATATATAAGTATATACGAAAAAAAGGAATGAAGCACACTGTATATAATTCACCCGTAAAATATTTTGTATTAGGTAAGCAAGAGATCATTTTGGCAAGAAGAGGGAAGCTAATAGATATACCCAACTTTGCATTATCTTTTTATTGCAACTCGCATATTATCTCAACACCCTCACAACATCCACTCAATTTATCAAGAATTTTCATGCAATAAATGCAGAATCATAAGAATTCAAAGGTATTTTTGACACGGAATGCATCTTCATAGAAAGCGCCGTGCCCCTGGTCTCAACCCCCGAAAGCAGTCGTGATTTCATCATTTTGTAAGGTAGCATCGTCGCAGCGAAAGTCGTGCCCCCAAAACTACTTTGGTGATTGCCACACTGTATATATATGTATAGGGTCACACAATGTTGAGTTTCTGCAAAGGAACATGTCGAGATAATAGGTTGAGTTGACAGGAGACAATGTTAAGAAAGCACAAGAGGCTGCAAAAAAAACAAGTAGTTGCATCTTTATAAGATGTTATCGATCATGCTGATGCAACAAACATACCTTTAATTTTTCATGAGGACATACACAGACCAAGAGATTTTTGTAAGTTTACGAATTTATCATGGTCTAGAGATTTTGTGAAGATGTCAGCTATTTGATTTTTAGTTTTCAAGTATTCAAGTTTCAAAACCTCTTGCTCGACTAAATCCCTAATAATGTGGTGCATTATATCAATGTGCTTAGTTCTCAAAAGTTGAACGGGGTTCTTAGATATGTTGATGGCAATGACGTTATCACAATACACCACTAGGTTCTTACTCTCAACTCCATAATCACTCAACATTTGTTTCAACCACAACAATTGAGTACAACAACTACATGCTGCCACATACTCTGACTCTGCCATAGAAATGGACACACAATTTTGTTTTCTATTGTGTCAGGATACGAGGTTATTTCCAAGGATGAAACATCCACCACTCGTGCATCTCTCTAGCCCAATCTGAATCACTAAACCCTACGAGAACTAGGTTGGTATCTTTAGAGAAGGAGATACCTAGATCTATTGTTCATGCAACATACCTAATGATTTATGTCACTGCTTTGAGGTGAGATATTTTCGGTTTTGCTTGATACCTAGCACAAGTACAAACACTGTACATTATATCGGGTCTAGTAGATGTGAGGTATAGAAGACTCCCTATCATTGACCGGTATAGTGTTGGATCAACATTTTCACCTGACTCATCTTTTGAGATTTTATAACTTGAGCCCATTGGAGTTCGCATGGGTTTACTTCCTTCGAGTTTAAACATCTTTACCATCTCCTCTGCATATTTTCTTTGAGATATAAATATCCCATCTTCTCCTTGCTTGACTTGTAACCCTAGGAAGTAAGATAGCTCTCATACCATGCTCATCTCGAATTTCTTGGCCATGGCACCTACAAAATCATCAAGTAGTTTTTGTGAGGTGGAGCCTACAATCATGTCATCAACATATATTTGAGTGATGAGTAGTTTGGAGTTCTCCCTTTTTATGAATAGTTTTTATGTCCACACTTCCACGAATGAAGCCATATGTGAGTAAGAATTTTGTCAAGTGCTCGTACCAAGCCCCTAGAGCTTGTTTAAGGCCATATAATGCTTTTTTCAGCTTGAACACATACTCTGGTTTGTGTGTGTAAGTTAAATGTTGCGGCTTTCACACTATACATTTGGTGGCTTCAAAAGCTGGAGCTATTAAATACTACAAAAGAAAAAAATCACCCTATAACCTATTCACTTTAACAAATGAAGAAAAGAAGTCACAAAAATTAATGTTGTTTTCCATTCTTTTACCTATAAATACGTATTCATTCTTAATGTTTTGAAGCAGAAGCAAGAGAGTGAGTTAAAAAGAGTTGAAGGTAGTCTCAACCAAGAGAGAAACACGGGGTTGAGAGAAAGGTTTAAGTAGAAGCTTTTGGTGTGAGAAAATTAGATAGTAATTTTCTCGGGGTTAACGGGTTGTGAGTTGAGTATTGTAAACACTATATTATCTCCTTGTTTAAATAGATCTGCAGCAGCTCGGAGACGTAGGCATAATTGGCCGAACTCCGTTATCAAATTTGTGTCATTATTCCGTAATTATTTATCTCGTGATGTGATTGCTACCATAGGTTCGGGTGGGAGATGTGACGCATGGGTGAACCATTGACATCTATCGTATCTTCTAACATGGTTGGTTGAGTCGGTTCTCATGGTTGGCCAATAATATATGTTTACTAGTGCCCTTTGGGCTAGGCTCCTGCCGTCCGAATGGTTTCCACACTCACATTCATGTAGCTCCGCTAGAATGTATTTTGCCTATGCAGGGTTAACACATCTCAAGTACGGACCAGAATTAGAATGTTTAAATAACTTACCTCGGATGATTGAGAACCGGGCAGATTGGATCTTGATACGTCAGGCTTCGTTTCTATCTTCTGGAAAGATATCTCGTTCTAGGTATTCAAGTATTGGTGTCATCCAGTTCCTTTCGTTTGATATGTCCGCTATGTGCGATTCGTCTTCTTTCCAAGTGGCTGGCCACTATAGATGGATGATAGGAAATCTTATGGGTTGTGTCGACTCAATTGTGGAGCCCAAGTTAGCCAATGCATCATCTCGACTATTCTCTGCTCGTGGGATTTGATACAAGGTGAACTCCTCAAATGAAGCTTGTAATTCTTTGGTCTTCTTGAGGTATGCGGTCATCTTGTTGTCTCGAGCTTGATAGTTGTCTTGCATCTAGTTCACCACTAATTGGGAGTCAATAAACACTTTGACCCTTTTGATCCCAAGTCTTTAGCTAACCCAAGACCCGCTATCATGGCTTCATATTTGGCTTCATTATTGGTCGTCTTGAAGTCGCATCTAACAACTTATTCGATTATGTCTCCTTGGGGGGAAGTAAGGATTATGCCAAGTCCACTCCCTTGCATGTTGCTTGATCCGTCAATTTGCAATTGGAGCTTCCAAATTCTGGCGGATTGCCCCTCCGAGAGGCAAAGAAGCTCTTGTTCCACTTGCACTTGCAAGTTAGGCGTAGAATCAACAATGAAATCTGCAAGTAATTGAGACTTTAGTGAAGTGTAAGGTCAGAAGTTTATGTCGTATTCGCTTAGCTCCACGACCCACTTCACCAATCTGCCTGATAGCTCTGTCTTGTGCAATATGTTCTTGAGGGGAAATGTAGTAAGCACTACTATTGTGTGACATTGAAAATACGGTCGCAACTTCCTTGCAGCCTGGACGAGTGCTAATGCGAGCTTCTCCAGCTGGTTATACCTGATTTATGCATCCAAAAGAGACTTTCTTACATAGTAAATTGGATGTTGTTTAGCTTCTTCTTCTCTCACTAGGACAGCACTAAAAGCTATCTCTAAGACTGCTAGGTAGATGAACAAGGTTTCGTTATCCTTCGGCTTTGCCAATAGCGGTGGGCTAGTTAGGTACAATTTAAGTTGTTGCAGAGCTTCCTCGCATTCGGTCGTCCATTCGAATGTTTTTGACTTTCTTAATGTGTTGAAGAAAGGTTGACATCGTTCGGATGACTTGGAGATGAATCGACTCAATGCGGCTGTTGGGAACCCTTACAAAATTTAGTTTTTATGATGTTCTTTCGAAACACACTTAGAATTATTTTATGTCTCGCTTGTTAGACCCAGCCTAATCAAATATAACAGGGAGATCACTCTATTTGAAGTGAACATGATAAGGAGCAAGCCTGTTTTCTTTAAATCAGGTTAGCTGATGACTACAATGTAAAGGACTCAAGTACTTTAAGTGTTCTATCCTATAAGAAGTCATCTGGTTAGATAGTCTTGTGCTTTAAAGCAGACCAGCTCACCTGAAGCAAGCAGAAAACTTGATGAAGGTCACTCAACCTGGACCAAACCTGCTTCTACCGAGTTGTTGGTATCAACTTTTGGAGCAACTTTGGACTAGACCACCTAGCTGTCAGTGAACCTGACCTGCCTGACCAGACCAGCGTTGAAGAGTGAACCTGTCCCTTACAAATCAATGATATGGAGAGTGATATCTTCGCTAGCTAGTAGTTTTCTATATTCCAGAAATTGTTCAAAGATGTTTGTGATCGAAATCACACCAACCTCGATTCAGGTCTGCCTTATCAAGAAGAATGAGAGGGATATCTTCACTAGTTAATAGTTTTCTAGTGGATTAATGTGAAGGTATTTTTAGCAGATTTATCTGCAAGTTGTAAGGGACACGACCTTATTCGTGCATAAGTTTCATTCTAGTTTTGACTGAAACTTGTGGTTCGTTCTCAGCAAGTATAAAGAAAAGAGTATCCTAGTAGTGGATATCCAATCTAGTTTGATTGGACCGTGGATGTAGGGGGTTTCCCGAACCATGTAAAAACAATTGTGGTCTTTACTTTACATATTTATTTTCAGTTATTTATTCACTAACCCTGCACTCGCATTCAAACTTGCATTAATTTAATCAATCTCTAATATATTTGGCTAAGTGTTTATAAAGGTTTTCTAATAAGAGAAACAGATTAAATCCACCATATTATGCACACTATACTTTGATATATAAAAAGATCACTCTTGTTATCTGCATTGTATAACTCACCAGAGAGAGTCATTATCTGGATAGATCACTATTCAACCTGGTAGTGAACCTATTTTGTCAAACTTAGCAATCTCCCTTCGAGAAAGTTTAATCTCTGTAGTAAATTTGTCAAGTAAATTGAAAATTTTGTATTTGGTGTATCCCCCCCCCTCCCCCTCCCCCATACATCAAACCTTACACTTTCGGGACCAACAGCGGCAATTCGACCGGTCAGCTTCTGCACTTGTTTTACACATGTTAGAGAGGATATTCGCTAGATTAACTCGATTTGAGCGGGGTTAGCTTCAATCCCCCTACATGTCACCAAGTAACCTAGGAAATTCCCTGCAGTCACGTCAAAAGAACACTTAGTCGGGTTAAGTTTCATATTATATTCTATTAGTACCTCAAATGCTTGTCTGAGGTGCTTGATATGATCATCGGTTCGTAGAGACTTGACGAGCATATCATTGATGTAAACCTCCATTGTCTATCCGATCAGATCGGCAAACATCCGGTTGACTAAGCGTTGGTAGGTGGCTCCTCATTCCTTAGTCCGAACGGCATAGCCTTATGGCAGAATATATCCATGTTGGTCATGAAGGCCATTTTTTCTTGATCGTCTGGATGCATAAGAATTTGTTTATACCCTGAGTACGCATCCATGAAACTTAGGAGCTCGTGACCGGCAGTGGCATCGACCATCATGACTATGTGGGGCAGGGGGAATGAGTCTTTTGGGCACGCCTTGTTGAGGTCAGTAAAGTCTATGCACACCCTCCACTTGCCATTTTTCTTCCTCATGACCACTACGTTGGCCAACAATTCGGGATGTTGGACCTCTCTTACTAATTGTCAAGAAGCTTTTGGACCTCTTCATTTATTATCTTGTTTCGCTCCGGAGCGAACTTTCTTCTTTTTATCTTCTTGGGAGGGTAATCTGGTTCAACCTGTGTACAATAATACTCGGATCAATCTTTATCATGTCTGCATGAAACCAAGCAAAACAATCATAATGATCAGATAGAAATTAGATTAGTCATTCTCTGATTTCGGGTTACAATTGCACTCCAATATGGACTTCACGAATCGGAAAGTCTTGATGAATTTTTACTTCATCTAATTCTACCATGCCAGGTTCGTCTTGTTGGATTGGTTGGTTCGGTTGTGGGTTGGATGGTTCCCCTTGCTGTAATTTCTATAAGACGGCTGGTTTTGCCTTCATTATTGTCTGGTAGCATGCTCTTGCATCTTTCTGCTCTCCAAATATCTCATTCACCTCCCACTTGGTTGAGAACTTGATAACCTGATGGTAGGTGGATGGGACGGTTTTCATCTCGTGTATCCACGATTGGACCAATATGACGTTGTATGCCGAGGAAAAATCCACTACTAGAAATCAAGTGTATGAGTTTACTCCTTCTGCATATACGGGAAGTTCAATCTCCCCAACTGTGTTCTTGTGTTCACCACTGAACCCGATCAGAACGGTAGTCTTCTTGACGATCTTTGACTCGTCTATTCCCATTTCTGTAAAAGCATGAATAAAATAGGATATTGGCATAACTACCGTTGTCAATTAGTACATGTTTGGTTAGACAATTAGCTATATAAAGAGAAATGACAAGTACATCGTGATGAGGGTTAAGGAGTCTGGTTGAATCTGTTGAGGTGAAACATATAGCTTGGTTGGGATGAATGGACGGGTTCATATTCATCTCGCTCGATCCTGGTCCGTTCCACATGGCTTGCCTGGTAAGTCTTCTTGCAGCCGAATGCATAACTCCACTGACTTCTGATCTACCCGTGATCACGTTGTCAGTTCGCTCATGGACAGGTGGTGCAGGAGGGGTAGCTTCTCTCCCTCCATGTAATACCTCGAATTTTTCTAATACGATTTAGATATCTTACTACGACTAATTAAGGATTTTAGGAAGAGATTATACCTTATTAGGACCTACCATATGAATTTGGCACTCGGTGAAACTTTTTAAACGTTTCTTTAAAAATTGAACTTTTCATGCATAAGTCAAAAACATGTCAATATTATACTCATTTTGTAGAGTTTTTCAAAAGAAAAATATTGGCACTAAGTTTTCCCAAAAAGGAATTCGTACGTAACCGCTACAGATTTTTAAAGTTTAAGCACGTTGTATAAAAAATTAGTTTTTCCATGCTTGACCGAAAGTATATCAATATTATAGTCATTGTGTAGAGTATTAAAAAAGGGAGATGTTAACTTTGGGTTTACTCAAAAAGGAGATCGTTTGCAGAAGTTATGACGTTTTAAGGTTTAAGTATTATTAATAATATAATATAATATAAAAAAGTTAATAAAATAATCAAATGTTTGTTATAAAAAGGGGGGTGCCACCATTTCATCTGCACAATTGAGCAGAAGCTCTTTCTTTTCTTCTACTTTTTTTCTCTTCTTCTCTCTTTCTCCTCCTATCATTTTGGAGTATCGTGGTTCTGCGAGTTTGAGAATTAAGGATCGAAATAAGTCAAGGTACGTTAGGGTAAGGTCGAAGGTAGGCATAGAGTTTGACAAAGGTGGCTCAGCCGCCGTCGAGTCTCTGCCGTCATCGTTCTGATACCGTCATCTTCAATTTTCTCCTCTCGTTCTCTTCTTCATTCATTTTTCCCTTCGTGACTATCGGTCTATTAAACGGCTAAGGTCCCTTAAGGTTTTGAGTTTCTGACCATAAGATCCGTTACTCTGCCGAATTGAATTTTAGATTTGATCCCCGATTAGGATCGACATTCCATGATTTATTGCATTATTTCATATTTTTCTAAATGAAAAATATTCACGGTCTATCATTTTTCAATAATATTTATAGTGCATGTAGAGAAAAAAATATAGAATTTTATGAAAGAGATTTTATTAATTTTCATCGGTCCAATTTTCATAGATTTGAAAAAGACTACGAATCTTCTCGAGTAAGCATCGAGGTAAATTTGCATGTTTTAAAAATATTTTTACATATTCCTATAGGGAATAATGTCCTGAGTATTTTTGCCTTCTGGGCCAAGTTGATTTGAAAACCCGGGTATTGCCAAAATGACCTTAGAAGACCTAGAAAACTCTAGCTTCCTCGTTTTAACTTTATTCGCGTTACTTTTTGGGATTTGAGGCCAAAAGTTGTTCCGTACAATTGTCAGGTGCTTACGATTACAAACGAGACATTTGATAGATTTACGATTATCACACGGTATTGGTATTTGCTGACAGGTGGGTGTATATATGTTTTCAAATGTATTTTTGAGTTATTAAGCTCTGATATTTATGAAAATCAAAATGGATATCCATGTTAAAATGTTTTGCTCCTTATTGGATAAGTGATCCCTCAAGCATGACGATCGGATCATGTGCTATGTTAGCGCACTGGCACATGGTTAGTGTACACGTGGGTTTATGTGAGCTGTCCCCATATATTCTCGAGTGACGTCAGTTTGGGTAAAAGTTCCCTACTGATGAAGGACATAAATGATGGACCTCTATGGGCTGCCCCCATATGTTCATAGAAGGGTATCTAATGCCAATATTGAGCCAAGGAAAATGAGATCTCAATGATTTTGGTATGCATATAATGACTTTCTGTTTTAAAACTTTCTATGTGATACTGTGCAAGCTTGGATATTCTTTTCAGAAAATGATTTCACAAAAGGATTTTAAATGGCATAACCCACGGGGTACATTAGTACTCAGCCCTACAAAATGTTTTCAAATTGTTTTGCAGATTGAGCGGTTGGTGGTGTCGTGCGAGGCTAAGGCAAGGGTTGTTGCAAACTGTCATGTTATGTATTCCGCTGCCAAGCTTATTTTCTTTTCCAGTATCTGATTCTTCATGTTATTGGTTTCACGACAATAAATGATCTATTGTTCCTTCACGAGAATTACTATTGTCTATCACATGCATTTATGTTCATAGGAGAGCTTAGAAGTAGTCGGTCCCTCTTGGAAGCTCAACTCCTCGACCCCTTGTGATATTATCGTGTAGCACCGACCACACTTGGCGAGTTGGGTGAGTGACTCCTTTTGGCGAGTTAGGCTCACTAACCTCCGCCCTTTATTGACAGCTCCTATTGGATGATTTGGCCGCTTAGGATTCTGGATTACCGCTCCCATGTAACGAGCTATAATCTCTAACATCATTGTTGACTATATCTATTGGTGGATTTATTTGTCTCTTCCCTCATTCAGATTAGTCCTAGTTATAAATGAGATACTGTCCATTTTTTAAGGACAATTCTGCAATCATGATTACACGTTCCATGTCCCCCTTTCTTCCCCGCTTCTTTTCTTTCCCCCCAATCAAGCTCTGGCGCGTGCGCTATCCCTCAGGATCGGGGCATGACACTCCACCTCGTCGGTCTCACCCCTGTTGGAGCATTCTCTTGCCTTTTTGCCAGAAGAGCTCAGTAAGGTGTCCCTGCTTCAATAGTTAAGATACTTCATGTTTTAAGGCGATGCAGTCGTCAGTCCAATGTCCATGATCAGCGTGAAACTCGCACCTGTTCCTTTGATCAATTGGCGACCTCATCTTCTCTGGCCACTTAACTTTTTCATCGAGACCCTTGAGGGATGCAACTGCTTTGGTGGGTGAGATGGATAGATTGTATTCCGACATGTCTGTCCTCTTTTGAGGTTGATTGTCAAACATTTGATTATAATTCCTTCTCCTGTCGTCCTGCCTGCGATAAGTAGGGTACAGTTCTGGACGCCTATCTGTCGTTCTTCGGTTCGACCTTGATTCTCTTCTCAAGCTTCTTTGAGGTGACGATCGGTGATTGTTGTACTGGTCTCCTCCCACTTGATTTGTGTTCATGTCTTAGCAAGAACATCTTACATGGGGGTACTTAGTTAGCTCCTTATACAAGTCGGAGTTGGGTCAGAGGCCTTTGCGGAACGCTGTGATTGCAGTCTGAGGGTTGCAGTTGGTGATTGACATTTTTTCCTTGTTGAACTTCCCTATGTAATCTCGAAGTGGCTCTCCCCTTCATTGCACTATGACGTATAAGTCTTCTGAGATCTTCTTTAGCTTCCTGCTACTAGCATATTGTTGCACAAACGTATCAGTTAGTTGAGCAAAAGAAGATATGAAATTATTGAGGATGTTGATATACCACTGGAGGGCCGGTCCTACAAGAATAGAACTGAACCCCTTACACATGCATGCCTCCCTCAACTCGCCAGGGATAGCTACAGTGAACATCCTTTGCCGATGTTGAGCGATATGATCATCCAAATCAGTTGTTCCATAAAATGTCTTCATGTTATGAAGTTGAATCCTTTGGGCATCTCTACTAAGGCGATATCGTCCACGAATGGAGAGTCAGCATAGCAACTTGCGGCGCTCTTCTTGATGGGTGCGGGGACTCCTGGGATTCATTGTATTGTCGCTTCCATCTCCGCGATCTTCCTAGCTAACTCAATTTCAAGATTTGTGTATGAGCCATTGATGGCTAGTTGTGGCAGTTCAGTTGCAAGGGGGTATGCCTGGCCTCCACCAGGCTGGGATGGCAAAGTCGTCTGATAGTTCGCTGCCGATGATAGAATGGGTCCCGTCGACTAGGAATTTCCTCCTGGCGGATGATTCTTCGGTCCGACTCCGATCATGCCTTCGGCGGTTGCATCACTAGTGGTAACCCCAGACGTGGCGTGCACAATTCCGGAGGTGGTAGACTTATCAGTCATACCCAGCTGACCGTTCCGGGTGTCAGTGTTATCCCTGAGGTTGAGACATTGTTTCTACCTGCAAATAGGATAACACACCCAGTATTAGGATGAGTATAGACAATATCATAATTCCTTATAGCATTTGACGGATCTGTAATTTATGGCTCGAGATCATCGTCCGGAGGGATCAAGGTGCCTTCTTCAAGTGAATTCATTGGACCAATCAAAACTCGAAACCTCGAAGTTGATCCTCTCTGGTTCTGAATTGCCGCCTCTAGACGAACAAGTAATTCAGCATTCTCTTACCTTAGTTTTATCTGTTCTCACGCTCTTGGTTCATTTGTTCAGTGAGAGCGGTGATCTGCTCGGGCAGATTAGATTGAACGGTAGTGTCAGATCCGTCAACTTGCCCTGACATGATGCTCCGATTGAACTCTAGTAGCGTTGCTCGCTTAGTCGTTTGATTGAGAAGCCCCACGGTAGACGCCAAATTGTAGAGGGTGATTCCTACAATTGAAGTATGTGGGGCGCCAGCAACCTGCTCAATCAGAAAGTAACCATGGGAGTTCGAGGAGAGCACCGATGGAGTGTCAGCCAAAGAACCTCCGACGGTTAAGTCAGTACGATTGATAATACAACGATAATAAGGCGAAATATAGAGCAATAATATATGCTAAAAAGATAGGTAAAGAGAGTATTGATATTGATTGTCCGGTCATGCCGATTGGTTCGATTAGGATCGGAGTGCGCCAGATAGATCAATAAGATGACGGGAGAGATGAGATCAATAGGATCGTGAGTGAAGTAACCGAAAGTGTGAGTACTTGAGTGAGAGTGTTCTCTCCATTGAGTAGGTAGGGTTGATTTTATATGAGGCGACCCTTGAGCCCTTAGCGTTTACTAATTACCTGATTACGCCTATCTTTTCGTTCATCCCTAGCGTAGTTAGTTACGAGATTCTCGGTTTGGTTCAACCGACTCTCGTCATTGGTGGCCATAGCCGTTGTTGACCGTGCTGATAAGGTTTTGGCTAATATTTTGGGCCAGTTGGGCTGTTTGTAGGCTCATATTGCCTAACTGTGTTTATGGAATTTTCAGTTATAGTAGACTAATTGGGCAGTTTGCTAATGAGGTTGACTTGATTGGCTTGCCCATCGATTTACATTTGGGCTTATTGGTAGAGTACGATTTTTGCCCACTACAGTCACTATTTAAAAATGTTTTATATTTTTAAAGATTTGGTTAGTTACGCTGGTTTATAACAAATTACTAAATATATATAATAATAACTAATACAAATATTAGTATGTGGGTTTAGGACGAGAACGAATACTAAAATATACACATTTTCATTAATTAAATATAATTTCATAAAATATATAAAATGATAAAATAATAAATATAATGTTATAAATGAAATTAATAAATAAATAAATATAAATAATGTTAAGAAAAGAAAAAATAAAAAGTAAAAATATAATAAAGTAAATGGAATGAAAAAAGGGGCAAATTATGAACATTTTATACAGATATATAGATAGATATAGATATAGATATTTTTAGTGGAAAAAAAAAAGTTTTCCCCTTAGCTTTTATATATACTAGTGTTTTTACCCGTGCAATCACACGAGAAGTTATTTTTTGTTGTATATTTTTTATTATATTAAAATATAGATAAATTTGATTATGCTTTACGAAATTAAACAATTCAAATAAAAATAGTCTTATTAAATATAATAAATGTTAAGCCTACATATTATATTTTTTAAGATTGTAGATAAATTGTTATATATTAGTTCCTCTTTTTAACGTAGCAAACACATAAATTTTTTGATTATTATATATTATTTTATTTATATTACTTAATTAATATAACTGCATAATTTCTATTTTTTAAACTGCAACTCAATTTGAAATTATTTAATTAGTATTTTTAGCACATGTGTAAAATATATTTTTTATTTAAATTTATTAAATTACTAATTTGATTTATTTAGTACACATTTGTAATTGAGATGTGACATGAAAAAATAAATTAAAATATAAAAATTACATTACATACTTAAAAAAAATCAAGTTTAACATTAAGAATGAACTAATAATATTAGGCTAGAATAATATAAAAACTGCATAATTAAATATAGTCAAATTCAAATACATAATATAAGCTCGTAGTGTCAAATACTCCCTCCGTCCACGAAGTACCTTCCCACATTTTCTTAACTGTCTGTCCACGAAGTAGCTTCCCATTTAACTTTCTATTTTTGGAAACCCATCAATTTTACCCATATACCCTTAATTAATCTTTTATTTTCGAAAATGTCATTCTGGGCCCACTATTAAATTAATTGGATTAAACTTGTTAGAACTAATAAGTGTGGATTTAGCCCAATTAAAACACTTAACACCTAATTAACCTAACCTAACCTAACCCAACCCATTACTACCCATTATTTCCACTACAACCCTAATCTATCATCTAACTCTCTCGCCTAACTCTAGAGCACTCCACACTCTTCATCTCCCCCCAAACCCTAGATCTACCTCCATTGATTTTGCACGCCGAGTTCATCCCTCACCCCTGCGCCTAATTAACACTATGCTGCAACCCGCTTCATCTCTTTCCTCTCCCCGGGTTCTTCTCTCTGAATTAACACCATCCTCCCTCTGTAAAGAGTTTGTTCCAAATCCTTCCTCTCCTTTCATGGTTTCGTGTTCGATTTTTGTTCCTCTTGCTTCTTCTGCCGAATTCATGTATATAGAGCCGTGGATGGAGCCATCTTGGCTCTTATTCGACTCTAACACGGTGGTTGAAGAAACCCCCAACCTAGATTTGGTTGAGTCTGTGGATGAAGAACTTGTTCTTGTGAAGAAGAAGTGGCCTGAGGAGAAGAAGGTTTGGTTGAAAGCGCTGGTTGCATGTTGGTTGCCATCCATGGCTCCTTTTTTGGATCTTGACTGATTAGGTCAATTTCTGATCTCATTTACCTTATATGAGGCGTAGTTGGCTTGTTTATTACTGTGATAGTGATGAAAGGCATAGTTGGACTGATCTGTATTTGCTGGGGCGTAGTTGGCCTAATGTGAACTTATATGATCTGTACTTAGCCTGATTATTGTGAGTAAGTTGCTGCATGTGATTCTTGTTCATGTCCTTGTAATGATTTCTTGCTGAGGGACATGTTGTGATGAAATCCTATGACCCTGTATTTTGCCTCCACTTGTAATCTGGATTTATTGATTGTGTAGGTAGATTTAATGACATTGTTGTGTTGTGAACTCTATGATGAATGATTTCTAAGGGTGTAATGCTTAGATAAATGTCATTTTGGATCTGCCACCTCTATGAATCTTGTTTATAAGTTTAGGAGGTTAAATATACTGATCTGTAGTGTGTTAAATCACATAAATTGAGGCGTAGTTAGTCTGATCTATATTTGTTGGGGCGTAGTTGGCCTAATGTGAACTTATATGATCTGCACTTGGCCTGATTATTGTGAGTAAGTTGCTGCATGTGATTGTTGTTCATGTCCTTGTGATGATTTCTTGCTGAGGGACCTGTTGTGATGAAATCTTATGATCCTGTATTTTGCCTCCACTTGTAATCTGGATTTATCGATTGTGTAGGTAGATTTAATAACATTGTTGTGTTGTGAACTCTGTGATGAATGATTTCTGAGGGTGTAATGCTTAGAAAAATGTCATTTTGAATCTGCCACCTCTATGAATCTTGGTTACAAGTTTGTGAGGTTAAACATATTGATTTTTAGTGTGTTAAATCATATAAATAGCATGATAAATTGAGTCTATGATGCAAAAATCTATTCAGATTTAAAGCTGAGACTACATTATCCAATACATGGGCCAAAAAACAATTTACATGCTAAACAACAACCATATGTACCTAGTGTGTTGCTTATACTGTAAACTAGACAAAAAAATTTCCAACTGTCACTAGCCTACAATCCAAATGTTGATTGCAACTTATCAATGTTGTAAGATGCACCAACATTATTCATTTGTTCTCCTAAAAATTCCAAGTTGTCTCTTATCAGTCCCTCTTCCACCTGCAATGTTTGAGGCAATGTGCTTTGTCTAATGTGTTTTATCTTACTCATGTGTGAGATCTTATAGTTGTTGATGCCCTTCACCTTCATGATCTCTATGTAGCAACCTTGTAGAGTTAGAAAAACATTATTCAGTGTGCTTGATGAAAGCTCATTGAATGCAGTTTGTACATTTGTAACTATGTCATCCACTGAATTTGCAAGCTTGTCATCCTGTAAACTTTGAATAGCTCTGAAAAAAATCTCAAATCATTAATGTTAGTATTTGGACTGTTTGGTGGTTGACAAACCAATCTTATGTTGAATCCGTCTGAATTTGCTGCTTGAATGAACTCTTGATCACTATGTTGGATGTGGGATTTAGCATTGTCTTGTTGAATGATTATTTCTTTACTTGCATTTGCTGGCCATTTAGCCTTTATAGCTGGTATTATCTGCAAGATGAAATGACATTTTAATTTAAATGATGACTTTTCAAGTCTGATAGTAAACAAAACAGTTAAAAAGAATACATGTTTGATAAGGCAATCCCTCATCACATCCTTAGTGATTGAATTGATTGGTTTTGTCTCCATTGTTCCCTTAGGTCTGTTTTTGGAATTCCTCTTTGCTAGCTGCAGCTCTGTAAATGGGAAGATTCTCAATTTCCCATCAAATATAACCTCTCCATCTATGTTTAGTTGTGGTCTGCTAACAGCACACATAAACACACTACAAAAAATTAGGAATTTAGTAACGGAATATTCCGTTACTATGACCAAAAATTCCGTTACTAAAACCAAATATTAACGGAATAGTAACGGATTTGTACCATAAGTATTTTGATGGTTGCTAACACGGTTAGTCACGGAAATTATTCCGTTACTAAATAGAAACGGATTTCTCACGGAAATTTCGTTACTAAAATGGTTGACCAAACTAAGGGGTTATCATTTTAGTAACGGAATAGTAACGGAAAATTCCGTTAAAACTTTAACGGTTGCTTATAATTTTAGTAACAGAATAATCACGGATTTTCCGTCTCTATTTAAATATGATTAATTCTGTTACTATTCCGTTAATGACTTTGGTGGTTGCTAATATTTTTAATGACGGAATAATTATGCGACTATTCCGTTACTAACTTTGATGTAATTGCTATATTTTTCATTTTTTCATTAATACCTAATTATGACAATTTGAATTGTTATAAAACATATATTAATTACATAAAATCAATAAAAACAATATTCTCAATAACAAAATTCAATAATAATAGTTGTTCCAAGATAACATGTATTTATAATATGAACCATAATGGTCAAAAGGTAAGTTATATAGTATTAAGAAAGATCACCATAATGTTCAAAAAACAAGTTATATACTATCATAAAGATCAAAGATGTGGTGAGGTGTGCTGCTCGAGAATCTTTTGTATGAGAACTTGTTGGGCCTCCACTGTTTTGATCAGTAACATGCGCTCCGCTCAATCGCATCTTTAGGTGAAACCTAATCCAGGTTTAAGAAAATGTTAAATGAATTAGACTTACAACAATGCAAGTAGCATCAGTGCACATCATTAGCTACAGCTTGACATACGTGATACAACTTCTTGTACATACCTTAGAGAGTAGACGAGGACTCAGCACATACCTGTTTAAACCCATTAATTCCTCAAGTCGTACATCAACCTGCAATGTGATGTGATAATTATACATAATGAACCTAAATAGTAGTAATAGATACCATAATTCAATTTCAGCTATTCAGACTGTTGCTTAAGTTTTCAGGTAATGATCTGAATCACTCATGGATTGTTATTCTAAACTCTTATTTGAAAAATTTGCCAAGCTTCACTTGTGAAAAGAACTGAGAGGATGTACAGTTCTAAGTAACTCCGAGTATCAGCTAGATTCATGCAACCAAAATAAAAATAAAAAATTATAAAAAAAAAAGAACAAATGAACACACATAAATCAAAATCAGTGCACTTGATTGAAACTTGTACTACGATTGTATTTCTTATATCCTCAAAACTGCACAACTAGAACATACCATGCCACCTCAAGTACTCCAAGATATATCCCTCCATTTAGATACAACTCTTTTCAGTTTTTGTAAAGTCAGGTCAACCTGCATTAAAAATCCTGAACTCAGTCCACCATATAAGTGTCAAGGAAAGTTAAAGTAGTGAATCTAGTGGTCGATACAATATGAAGTGGATCTAAGTGTTAAGGAAAGTTAAAGTAGTAGACTCATAATAAAAGCCAACCAATCAACTTATGTTAATCGGGCAATGACATATCTTCACACAACCATTTTTTAATAAAATGAATCATAGTATGTCATCCCAGCTTGTGCAAACAAGAAAAGAAAAACTTGGCTAATTGCTCGGTCACAAGAACCAAAAACCTAAGAAATGCAGCTTCGTGAACCAATAGAATCAATTCTGTGGAAATTGTGCGGCATCTTGGTTCACAAACACCAAAAAGAGGATGCACGATTGCTACTCTAATATAATTATATTCGATATGCAAAAAAAGGTGACCTATTGTAATGTGGTGTAAGTAACAAGATCAGGGTAAACATCAAAGTGCTGGTGGTTCTGTGCTCTATCCTGCAACAAACAAAATAATTATTAAAATCTAACTTTTTCATACATAATATCACTCCATCATGAAGCTCTAAACTAGCCTTTCAGACACTTGCATGCGACCTTCATTTGCTCATAAAGTAGCATTGCTTTCTCTAAGTTTTCACTTTTGATATCAGGATTCAGTCCGTGTCTCAGTATATCATTATGTACACCTAAAGCTACCTGAGGAAAACCAACTGTTATATATCCCTGAAAGAGAAAATTCATGTCAGTGTACTTATCAACTAATGAAACAAATGATCCTGCATAATTCCAGCAGAAGATCACATTAGTAAAATTACCTTCATCAACAAATTAAAAGTCAAAATTGATGGAGTTCCACCCTCCTAAAGTGCATGGCCATATCTTGCAAGAAGTCCATTAGCACGGCGGAGATCCCCTGCACTAGATCATAAACACAGAGAAGCCAGGTCAGCAAGCAGAGACAACTGAAAGTCTGAAATAGTAGGAATATCCCTTATATGAAACTAAAATGAACTAGAAGTATCCTTAAGACACAACTAGAGACTCCACTTGATTTTATTTTATGAATAGGTAAGCAGAAAACTACCTAATGAGACAAAGAAAATCAATATTTTGAGTTGAGAGACAAACCTGATTCAGTTAAAGCATTCAAGAGACCACATATCATCTCCATAGACAACCATGGACTACCAACAGCTGTACCTTTCTCTGCAGACTTGAGAACTTGAAATGCTTCGTCAATCCTTTGAGCACCACCCAATCCCTTCATGAACGAAGAATAATAGTTAATATGAGAATATGTACATGAATACATACACCGTCACAACATACAACATTTCTCTTTCACCAGATAATGAAGAATGAAATAGTAAGTCTGAGACTAATGGTCAAATCCCAGTCCTCAATTAAGGTGAAACGTGCAGTCTCTACAAGAATACTTATCTGATTATTGTTCAATGGCTAATGAGGCCATGGCTATTAAGTTATCTCTCCTGAAAAAACTAAATTACGGACTGCTAATGGTGCAAGTTATATACAGCCTAATGAAGACAACAATGCTGCCACCGTCCAACCACCAGAAGATAGTCCTTCGAATATTTAGGGGAAAAGGAAACGAAACCTATTCTTTGACAAATTAAGCTATGCTATATCTTGAGCATTAATCTCTAACTTCTTATACTAGTAATAGTTATCACTCACAAAATAAATGAATCCAAAACTCAGTAGAAGTAAAGTAGCTACACTACACAAGAAATAAGGCGACAAAATTGAAAATCTAATAAATTCATTCAATTCGCATTTAGAAAAAGCTAGCTAGGAACGAAGAATAAGAAAATTAAATTAAAGTAACTTGTTGGTCATGTTGGTGTTGCAATACTGGTAGAAATCAAACGAAGAAGAAGAAAATTAAATTAAAGTAACTTGTTGCTCAGAGAGAAGAGATGACAAATTAGGACAATACCTTCGAGGATAGCAAGGACACGTATCCACCGGCGGCGGCGAAGACGGCAGTCCACGAGTAGGCGTGTAGTGAAAAAGCTGAGTGGTGGAAATAGAAAGTGAGAAACCTAGTAATTGGGGATAGAAATGCTTGAGATTGTTGAGGGAAAATATTGAAGCCACCTGAACGGAGAAGAAAACGTCGGCGAGATGTGCTCCGGGAAGCAACGGCCGGGAGAAGAAGGAGAAGCAGCGGCTGGGAAGGTGTGGGAGAAGTCGCATATGAATAGAAAACCTTGTGATTAATTAATACTTTAATAAAAAATATATTTATTTAATAAAGTATTCTATGTAAAGAGAAGCGTACGAATTCCTTCATTATGGTATAATTTTAACATTAACTAATTAAGTTATTAGGGAGAAGAAGGAGAGCAGCGGCTGGGAGGGATATTTAAAGTTATGGCACAAAATAAAAGTTATAGAATGAATTAAGTTTTAAATTGATTTAGAAGTATAGTAACGGAATTTTAACGGAAAAATTTGTAATCTATATATTTTCTTTAATATAACAAATATTTAAAATATTTAGTAACGGAAAATTCCGTAACTAATGTTGTTCCTAAATTTAGTAACGGAAAATTCTGTTACTAATGGTGTCCCTATATTTAGTAACGGAAAATTCTGTTACCAATTCCGTTGTTCAATATATAAAAAAAATCCGTTACAATTCCGTTAATAATCCGTTAATATTTAGTAACGGAATGTTATTCCGTTACTATTCCGTTTCTATATAAAGTATTTTTTGTAGTGACATAACCTTCGTTATGAACCTTTTTGACTTGCAATGTCTGTATAGATCAGTTTCTTGTGGCAACAAATAGTATCTGTTTGTTGTTTTAGTCATAAAGAACCACTTTTTGTCTATGTGAACGATATTGTGCATGCTTTGAAACTTCATAGAACCATCTAATAAGTTTGAGTCAAGATGACTCAAACTCCATCTTAATCTTACTATCTTGTTTCCCTCGGTAAGTGTTGGTTTAATAGCACTAGTGTGTGCTCTAATATGCTTGTCATGCACCCAATTGCCCACCAAACTTTTGTTTACATTTAACTTCGATGTCATCTTTCTTATTGAAGATCTCTCTAACACTGTAAGACCTCTCACCTTATCTGCATCTATCTTTAATTTATCTCTATGTTTCACACCTAACCTTCTTGATTGCAGGTGCACTGGTTGGCCCATCTGTATTTTTTATTTTGCAGCCATCCAGTAGGTATAAATGGTTCTCCTTGAAACTCCAAACTTAGCTGATACGTTTGATTGTGCTCCATGATTTAATTCTCCATCTTTGCTGTTTTGTAGAAGCCACTGTGCTATTTTGTTTTTTCCAGCATCTGTAATTTTGTGAATGATGTTAGGTGGATCCATGTATTCAATGTTGGAGCATTTACAGTGGGAAGTGGGATGTGTAATGGCCGAGAGAGAATGGTGATTGAATTCTCTTGTTCAATGTATTTATGGCACTTTTAAATTTACAGTGGGGTGTAGACTTCTTTTTAGTGCTTTGGAGGGATGTAGTAGTTAATGAAATTTAGTTTCCCTCCATAAATTGATTATCCAGATGTACTTTGAATCTTAAAAGGTTAATGTATTTATAAGTTTATTTATCTCTATGTACTATAAATTTTCAAAATTAACAATAAATGAATGAATTTATTTATCTCTATGTATGTATTGTAAATTCCAATATTCTGTAAATTCCAATAAATGAATTAAATTCCAATTAATGAATCTGTAAATTCCAATAAATGAATTAAAAATGTTTACAATAAATGAATGAATTTATTTATCTCTATGTATTGTAAATTCCAATAAATGAATTAAATTACAATTAATGAATCTGTAAATTTCAATAAATGAATTAAAGATGTTTACAATAAATGAATTATCTCCCTTAATTTGTACTTGGCCTAATATGTTTATTTCAAAATTTATAAGTAATTAATCATATATTGCAGTAATTAATTTTTTCATTCCCATAATTAAATTTCCATAATTAATTTCAAAATTACTAATAATTAATCTGTAAATATTCATAATTATTCATAAGTTGCAATAATTAATTCACACAATTATAAATATTCATTTGATAATTTTTTATAATTATTTGTTGTGTGCTATTTTAACTTTATCTACGAGAGATGATAATTTTTCATATATAATATTGATTATATAAAATAATTTATCACTAACTATTTTAATCATACCAACAAGATAATCATTTTATAACGTTTGTTTCCTATTAAATGTTGTAATAGATTACTTAAAATAAAATATTGACATGTTTAAATGTATTTCTTAAATAATATATTTTAAATCTTACCTATATTATATTCGATCCTTATCTTTCATAGCTAAAAATATATTTTATATTTTTATATTCATATGGATTCATTCACGCAATTCTACCTATATTATATATAGTATTAGAAGAAGTAAACTGAAATAAATGCGAATTTCCAATTATCGAAGAAACAAATGAATTGAACTTTGTGTGTACATGTTGAGGACCATACAGTCATTACAATCAAGAGCTTGGATTATCTTTGAATTATTTAAAAAAGAATGAAGAAGTAACGAATGTGTGTTAAGGTAGGCAGTATTTGCAGCAGCCCAGCCAACCTCCCATTCAACCTCTCATTATTATAAAAAGGTATATATTACTAGCAACGAATTAAAGAATTCAGGCTATATTATGTATATTTATGTTCCATATATTTCTTCAAATGATTAATTAATTAATTAAAATGTGGGATATTTAATTTGTTAAAGTTTTTGATTAGTTCCTCTTCCTTCTCCTCTTCCACTTCTATCATGTTCCTAATCACCACATCCGTCGCCTTACTAAGAAATTCCGGCCAGTCCCTGCAAAATCCACAACATTAATTAGCATTAATCAATCAATCGATCATACCAATCTATATATGAGATATTGTAGGAAAACTTGTTAATTAAGTATAAAATGAAAAGAAAGAAGGTGCAGTTACCCTCTGAAAGTGTCGAAAGTGAGGCCGACGGTGTACTTGGCCTCTTGGAGGGCGGCACGGAACTTGGGGAGATCCTCGGACGGCCACGAGCTGTCTTCCTTGACGCGGAGCTCGGAGGGCTTGACGTCGCAGAAGACGGGGATGATCCTCTTCCGGAGGCTGGTCATGAGGCTGAGCTCGTGGAGGCAGAAGTAGGAGTCGCAGTACATGGGGGAGAAGACGGCGATGCCGACCTTGCATCCCCGGATAGCGCCGTCGATGTTGTCGAAAAGGCGGTCGCCCGGCTTCATGTTCTTGCTGTCCAAGAAGGGGACGAGGCCGAGTCCCCGGAGGTGGTGGTAGAGCAGCCCCGCCACGTTACGCTTCGTGTCCACCCCCCGGTGGTTGATGAACACGTCACACGGCGGGGCCCTCTGCTGCACCAGGGGGCGCCCCACGGTGCTCACCACGGCCGAGGATGTAATTTGGCGCTGCATGATAATGTTGTGTGGTTATAAATTAAATGAAGTTGGTGAATAATTGATGTGTTACGTTGGTAGGTTGTAATTGATTGTGTTTTTGTACGGTAGCTGTTTTGTTTTATGAAAATGGAAGGTAAGGGTCTTAATAAGCAATATAGGACGTTTGAGAGTACATTTGAGGAGTATGGGGATTTATATATGCTATATATAGAGAGAGAAAAATAGTTAGAATAGAATGGGATTGATGTTGAATTGGAGAAAATAGGGATGTCTACTAATCTGAATGTTAGATTGTTTGAAAATTATGAGGAAAAAAAGAGTAAAAGCGTTGAATTAATTGACTCTTTTTGGCTGGTCTACATGAATAGCGTTACCATGAACAATTTAAACCTTCAAACACGCTTATTCTGTATTTACTTATTCATTTACTAACGCCGTACATATTTCATTTCTATTTTCTCTTCATTAAATACACAATTAACTGATGCTTCATAATAATATTAGTAGTAATTAATTCGATTTGATATTTAGCCATTTAGATAATTAAAAATAGGTTTGTGGAAAATTTCCAATTTTACTTCATCTATAAAAAACTTTTTAAGTTATTCACCACAAAAATGAAGAATAAAGTATTGGGTTTTACGGAAGAAGATCATATGATGCATGACCTATATGTTTCCAAACCTCTTAGGAGTATCATTTACTTAAGAAAAATTATCGATTTATTTATCAGTTATAAATAAAATTAGGGGTGATAATTTGAAATCGATCTTGAGAAATTACTGTTCTAATTTGAATTCTAAATTTTTTGGAACCACGACTAGAGTTTTGAAAAAATTTCAGTTTTGAATTTCGATTTGAACTATTCTAATTTCTGAAAATTAATTTCAATTATAAATTTAATTTTTAAATTTGAATTTTGTTCAGAAAATTTGCACTATTAGGACTGTGGGATAAAATTTTTTTTTCCAATTTTGAGATTTGGAACTCCCGAGTCCAATGAAAAATTTTGGTACTAGAACTTTGAGATTTTGGGACGGATACTCGGTCCCACCCCGATTCTCACCCTAAATAGAAGTGTTCAGCATGTTTATGGCTTTGGTTAAAATTGTAACTAAATTATCCGTTCACAATTTCACCATTTTAAAATCATAATTGAGTCATGGTTCACGACATATTGATTTTGGTTTGAAAATTATATCAACGCAGTTATTAAAATCTATAGTTTATATGGATTTACAAGTTCTTGATGTAATTTTATAAATTATAAATAATAATTATAATATAACTGAAACTGAATTTATAAATTATAAATTATGGGACAATTAATGGATAGCTTCTACAACTTCTACAACTTCTACAACATGTATCTTAAATTTAATAATTACGGCAGTTTAAAACCCTTCAGAAGTGTAAAGTTTTCCCACTAATAAGAGGTAATTCGAAATATAAAAATTAAACAGAGAGTACACATTGATTCTTTAAATTTAACGTTACAATATTTGAAAAATATAATTTGCACAAATAATAGCATAGAAGAGAGGAACAAATTAATATTTTAAAATAAAAATAAAAGTAGTACTACACCAATAATAAGATGTCAAATTAATATTTGCATTTGACTGTTTCTGAGCTCCAAAATAGGAGTACGTTGTTGCTCAGAGCTAGGTTTAAAAGTAATGTGATTCGCTAATTAGGGAATTGAGAAAATTAATAAGCATAATAACACAATTGTCTCAAAGAAAAGTAAAGCCTTTTAGTTTGAAATTCAAATTACTAAACTTGGAGTGAAATAAAAGATAATGTTATCCTACATTAATATTTCAAATTAGGTTCAACGAAAAAGGAAAGTCATAATAAATTCCACAGCTGACTGTTTCCAATCACCAAAACTTTGTGGGCTTCTTGGATTATCCAAATTAGCTTCAACTACAAAAAGAAAGTTCTTCAGCAGAAGCTTTGGAGGACCTACTTAATTGTTTATCAGGAGTCGGGACAAAAAATCATAAAAAAAATTAGTTTGAAATTGAATATTTTTGGGCACAAATAAAGGATGTTCAGATTTTGATTTTGAGAGCAGTACTACTAAACTTATAATTAATGCTGAAAATGAAGTATGGTTTTGGGTGTTACCATCTTAAGTCTTGAATTTATGAATGTCGCTCTCACTCGAATAAATGTTACTTTCACTATAACAGTTTGTTTAACCCCGCATACATTATTGTTGAGGCATTATCCACAAACATTAATTACTACTATATAGTATATATATATTGATTCTTATTTTTTACTTTTTTAAGTTTTAACACAACCATATTGAGCTTTTGATGCAAAATTGATATATCAATAAATATATTTGGCCACTCATATGGCTGACCATAAACTGACTATAAACATCAAAATGATAAGTTACTTATAAAAAAGTAAATATTACATTAGGTTTAGGAGGGTATAATTTAAATTTCATTTTTCAAAATTCTTTAATTCTTTTTAAGAATATTGTGATCATGATCATTTAAATGAGTGGTGGAACCACCTTATGAAGGGTTAGGGCTATTGCCCCACCTCAAAAATTAATTAATTAATAAGTACTCCCTCTGTCCCACTAAATTAGATCCATTTGTATTAAAATAATACACTCATCTACTTTCCAAATGAGTCTAATTTAATGGGAGGAGGAAATTAGACCCATTTGTATTAAAATAATACACTCATCTACTTTCCAAATGAGTCTAATTTAATGGGAGGAGGGAGTATTATTTAATTGGTTGTGGACAATTGAGTAATTAAACAACAATGTGAACATGACGTAGTTGATAATCATTATATATATCGCAATCAGAAGTCAGGTGTGAACGTCATACTGTATGAGTAATTAATTGATCGACATTGATCAATTCAATTATGAGAGTCTATTTCGTCATTTATTATAATGCTATTAGTAGTAAGAAATTCCAAAGGGATATTTATTGACTATGACCTGAATTTATAGGTAAATTAAGAATGAAATTTCGATGAGTTAAGTCCTAATTTTCAAGCTAGCATGTATAATTATAAATATCCTAACTTCTTATGCGAAGACGATCATTTATGATATAATATCTAATATTATAATAATATGATGTTAACATATGTATTATTAAAATTTAAAATTTAAAAAATATATAAAAAATATTTATTTTATATTTTAAACTATTAATTATGTTATATATCACGAATACAATTAAAAATTGTGATTGCTTATTATGTACTTGGATTCAACCTAGAAAGTATTCGCATAATGCAACACAAAACATAATAAATTGAGTTAATTAATTCTGAGAGGGTGTTTGATTGAACTTATAAACTTATTAAAGGGTGTTTGATTGAACTTATAAACTTATTAAAACAGTTTATAAGTTGTCAATGGACTTATAAGATCTTTCAAAGTGTTTCACAAATTAAATTATTTGAAAGCTTATAAATTGTAAAATTTTTTGTAAAAGTAAGCCGTTCAAAAAGTAAATACTTTCACCCTAACTTATTTTTCTATGAACTTATAAGCTACAACAAAAATTACATAAATTACAATATAATATTTTGTTATTACCATATTCCAACAAAATCACGTATGAATAACTTAAAATGTCAAACACTTTATCATCTTATAAGCTCTTCAAAAGAGCTTTATAAGCTCATTTATCCAAATATCTTGACAACTTATAAGCTTTTTACAGTACTTTATAAGCTTTGTAAAATAATTTTAGCCAAACACCCTCTGAGTCTACTACAACTAGGGGTGTCACGGTACGGTATACCTTACTAAAATCGTCATACCTTATACCTTACATTTACTTTCGGTATAGAAAATTTCATACTGTTACCTTACTATAGTTTTCGGTATACCTTAGTTAGGTATACATTACGTTCGGTAAGACATTTTTACATACCTATATCTTACCTTATTTTCGGTATACCTTACCTTACTTCGGTTTACCTTTCATTCACGGTGTACAAAAAACTTATTTATTTAAATTATGCGCATATATAAAATATAATGAACGACACTTTAAATAACATCAAACATATAAAAAATACTAAGTATTATTTTTATAATAACATAATTTTCGATATTAACTACTAATATCATATAATTAATTACTAAAATATGAACTAATTATTGTTACATTGTTATATAACTACTAGATTTAAATATATGAATCATAACTTTACTAATTTTCTCATATTTGCATAATATATTATACTCCCTCCGTCCCATTATTCTTGGCCTTGTTTGACCAAAACTGTAAGTGCTTTATTGGCTACTGAGGCCAAGAATAGTGGGACAGATGGAGTAATAAATTATGTATATTTTTATTAATTATATATTATAACTTATATTATATTTAAATTAAGTATACATAGTCATATGATAGTATAAAAACCAATATATATATATAACATACTTATGAATTATAATTATCTTTATTTTATTGTGATTAGTTGCACAATTATTTAGATTGATATGCTAATTTTAGAAAATAATGTAGAATAATTATATCATAACTATTTAGTTATGTAACAAAAAATATGTCTTGTTCAATATTTTTAATTATCAATAAACTCATATATGTTGTAATTTATCACTAATATTTATTAACTATAATTCATAATTCATAGACAAACTATTTTTGTTATAATTAAAATTGAATATATATATGTACATATAATTATATATATGTGTGTATATTTATATATACAAAAACTACCGATTTGTTCGTTATATATTGTGGTACGTTATACCTCAGTATTTGAAAACTTATACCTTTACCTTACCAAAAAGTTCGGTACGGTATCATACCTTACAAAAAATTACGGTATACCTTATCTTCGGTATTTTATGGTATTTTTCGATACAGTAAGTATGGTATACTGTTTTTTCGGTAAATTTTGACAGCCCCTACAACATTGCGAGCGACTCGAAACAATTTTAGTCGAACACGCATAACAAATTTGGATATCCGAATTTTTTAAATATATTTTATTTATATTATATATATGTAACAATCTGATTTTAATTTACTTACTAAATGTTATTTTAAAATTTAATTCATTAAATTATGAGTGTGTGGAAAATTTAATTTCTTAAATTTTAATATAGTCTAAGTCGCGCCCTTAGATATATTATATTATATTTTTTTTAAATATAATTTCTTGAAGAAGAAATGGACAGTGATGAGAATTGATGAGGATCCGAGAGTTGAGGCGTTCATTTTATGTTCAATAACTATAATTTTATTTACTATCACTTCAAGTCAAAATTTGTCTGATACATTTATGGTTCTTAAACTTTGCAAACTACTTTTTGCCGATTTTGAATTCTCGAATTATATTTCAAGATGCATATTTCATTATTGTTAGATACTTTTTGTTTAATTGTTTAATTTATTCTGTACTTTCTTGATCCTAAAAATTGTATTTTTTAATAGATACAATTTTTATATGAAATATTGTGTCAACAGTTTTTTGTATGAAATATAATATCTTATTATATTTATTCGAATTCGACCCGGTTCCGTACCATATCCGCCCCGTGTCCGTACTACAAATATTCCGAATTCGTATCCGAATTCGTCTTTCCCGTATCCGATTCCGAATTTGAGAAAAAATATGAGTTAGAATACGGAATAAGCACTATCCGCCCATATCCGATCCATGTTCACTCCTACCTATACCAACCTTGTCTTCCCTCCTAACCCTCTCCCTCCTCTTTCGCAACTTCCGCAGCCGCATCCATCTCCCTCCTCATCTGTCTCGCCCCCCACTGCCGCACTCATATCCACTTCATTTCCTCAGGTCTTCAATTCATTTTGACAATCGACGTGATATAAACATCATTTGTCCTGGCCACTACTAGCACAAGTGGCACACATAAACTTCCATGAATTCATGCGGGGGATAAGCAACAATGATAATTTACATTGTAACTAGTCTTTATATGCATTTTGCATAGTAAGAAATGTGCATTGAAATTTGTCCTTATATGTGTTGTATCATTTAAAACATATATGCAATAAATATGATTAACATTCATATAATTTTTGCTTTCATATTTTTTCATCTGAAACATATGTTTGCAAAAAGTTACTAATGAGAATATGCATTATTTATATATAATAGAATTAGCATTGTAATATTTTGTCCATTTATTTACATTATATCTTATATATTGCATTATATATACCATTTTCATTGTTTATATCTTGATAATTTTTTTGCTTTTTTTTTTTTGAGTAAATTTATTTGAATTTTTCTTAATAACAAAGTTTATCAGTTATATATATTATACATATAAAATAATAAACTTTTAATTGTGAGTATATATATATTTATGTTTGATATTGTTTGTTAGTCAAAAGTTTTTAATTTTGAATTGAATATCAATCCCTTAATTTTTGGATGACAGTTTAAATATTTAACTAATTTGTTATTTTGTATTGTTATTTACACAATGCAAAAGCGTAATTAATTTCTTATAAATTAAATGCGTAAATAATAATGATCTTTGAGTCCACATAAACTATTCATCCAAATTGCATTGTTTATATAACGCTTTTGCATTGTTTAAATAACAAATCAACATATTAAATTAGTAAAAAATTTAAATACCATCTAAAAATTAAGGATTGATATCCAATTCAAAATTAAAAAATTTCACTAACAAAAACTACCAAACATAAACATATATACAATTAACTAATTTAATATTTTATACGTATATTGGTATCTATAATTGATGAAGTTTGTTATTAAAAAAATTTCAAACAAATTTATGCAAAAATAATTAAAAGAGAAAAATTATCGATCTCGATATTAATAATGCAAATGATGTACTTACTTAATGAAAATTCTGAGATATTAAAATTCAAATAAATGGACAATATATTACAAGTTTAATTCTGTTATATGTAAATAATGCATATTAATTAGTAGCCCGATGCAAACATACATTTCAAATGAAAAAATATGAAACTAAAAATTGTATTAATCATGCTAATAACTTCAATTGTATATATGCATAAATTATACAGTGCATATAATGACAAATTACAATGCATATTTCATATAAGGAACATGGTATAAAAAAAACTAATTATAGTGCAAATTGTCACAATTGCTCGCCCCCCGCTAGACAAATGAGGTTTATGTCCCGTCGATTGTCGAAACAAGTTGAAAACTCAAGGGAGAGGATGTGGATGTGGGCGCGACAATGGAGGACGAAGTAAGTAACGATGGCGGCTGCGAAGATGGCGAAAGAGAAAGGAGGAGGGTTTGGAGAGTAGGGAGGGTGGGTGAGGAGTGAGGGTTGGATTGGATGCTGGTGATGTTGGAGTCCAAGTAAATAGCGTCGTTGCTGATGCTAGTGTCAGAGAAGATGAACTTAGAAGGCAGAGAAGGGGCGGTGGTGGTGGAGTCGGAGGTAGCGTTACATATATATACACAGACCAACAACAATGCGAACATTGCATTGTATAGAACGCGACACAAAAATATTATATGAAAACTAAATATTGATATTTAGAGTGAGAATTAATTCAAACCATCGTATGGTACCTGCTAATGACGTTTAAGCAATTTTTAATTCTCTTTCAATTCATGCGTACGATAATACCCTTATCATGTTATTTATGGAATGTTATAACATAATTAAATCATTAAAAATCCATTCAATCACAATCTTCTATTTCATATAAATTATGATATGAGATTACTTCTTATTTCTTACGGAATATGTCATTTCTATATGATTTATCACATATTAACGTATGTATGTATTCGTGTATATATAACTGTATATTATTATTGTTTATTGGACTCACTATTTGCTTGTATATATATATGAGATAATTCCAAGTGAGTAGTACTCCATGGCTTAATAAATTTATGTATATGTGTGTGTGTGAAAGCTAAATTCCTTGCTGAAAAGAAAATAAGAAAGAAAGTTCCTCCATTGAATTTTCGTCACGCTATCAATATGTAATTCAATATTGGAAAATAAATTCTCTATTAAAGTAATAAGAAACGTGGCCTATGACTGGATTTTATTAGCTACAATATTAAATATATACCTTAATCTTTCTCTGTCTATTTCTCATGACTATAAACGACAAAGCGACCTTAATTAGTGGGAGAATGAAAGTAGTAGATGTTAATATGTATGTATTTGTTTTGAGTCTTATATTGAGATAAAAATGGATTGTGCTGGTCCTTTAAGAGGCAGTGGAGGGGACAAAAGCCTAATTTTCTGGTAATTTGTCGTCCCCAATATTATTTAATTAATTAAGATATTTAGTCATTAACAAGTCAAGCCAATATATATGCATATACATATGTATGATTATTATATATACGTGATGGATGCATGCTAATATTAATCTTGTGCTTGGTTGGTTTCATTCTATATGATTTAAATTTCATGTGCAGCATAATAATGGATATATGTATAAAAGTATACATATATTGGAAAGCAACCACAAATTTATCGTTAATGTATTTAAATTAAATGGAGTAACAAATTTCTGGGACCATCAGTTTTCTGATATATAGGCTGGACGTACTAAAATTTGGACCAATTCAGCTGGTCTTAATTAATTAACCTCCAAGCGAATTCAGCATTAAAATACTAATAACAATACGTCTCTATCTCTCTCTCTATCTATGTGTGTATAATCTTTTTATCACATTCTACATATATACACATAGGACTGACCAAGATCGGTCCATAAAGTTTTTCTGGTCCGTGTCGGTTCACTTTTAAAAAAGTTTCGGATCTTCTGTCACAGCCCCAATTTCCAAAGGACAGATCAATCGGAGCGTGACTGTGAATTGAAGAAAGAACCGGAAAAGAAATGGAAATAACAGGAACAAAAATGGTAACTGAGGAGTAATACTGAACAAATGTGTATTGTCAAATATTTGAAGGAAACTTTATAACTCAAAAGCTCAATCTTACAAAGGAGTAATGACATTCATCAAATGTTCGAAATGATAAAGAACTGGAATAAAATACCGAGGTACGATTCGAGGGTTCTGATTCTTGGAAGACAAACCAGATAGCCAAAATCAACAAAGGACAAAGAAATGCAGCGAAATAGTGAAAACTTAACACATATATGAAGATATGTATTATCTCTGAATACTTATCATATAAGAAATCTCCACTCAGCACCACCGCCACCACCCCATCGCTCAACCTGCAAGTGTTTGGAAAAACAAGCAGGGCTGAGGACTTGATGTACTCTGTGGGTTATGCCGAAAACAAAACAGTTATTGATCATGCATTATCACAGTGTAACACAAGTATCTTGAAATAACTTGTGAACACAAAACATCATTTGATTTTACCAAAAGTTGGAGCGCGCACTCACTTTTCCATGTGTCTCATCCACATCTGTAACCAATGCTGGTGAGCAATGTTCCCGCTCCCCCAGACATAATCAATGATAGCAACGCTGTGAGCAAAGTTACTGCTTCCCCAGACGTTAAAAAATGGTAACAACGCTGGTGAGCAATGGTTCCACTCCCCCAGACATCGACCAATGGGTGCCACCGGATCGGTCAATACTGACACACAGTCATATGTGGACCGGTCCGTAATGACTCACGATCACACTCCCCATGTGTACACTAACCTTGACCAACACATGGCTCAAGATCCGATCGTTATTCACAAGTTGACCAGTTCGTAAACATGGCTCAACACAGATAGGAATCACACACAAAATACAAATAATTTTATGCATGACAATCATTTCACATTTTCTTTAAACATGCTTTATTAGAGCAAAAGTATAGGTTGTATAGTAAACCCATCTGGAATCCCGTGCTAGATAGCAAACCTTATACTCCTTCTGGTTTCTTGGTTGTCACTCTCTTGATAAACCTTCAAGTAACGTTTCACATTTAGAGTCGTTTGCTTATAACGTTTATTGCCTCAAGACGAAATGATCAAATTTAATTTGTAGGGTCTATGGTTTAATATTCGTTCTACTAAATCAAACGAAACTTTAGGTTTTTGAAACTTCGTTCAAGGGAATTAAATATTTACTAATTCGATAACTAATTAATTGCTTTCTTGCAATTAATGTAATTGAGACAATTAAATCCGACATGAGAATCGGAAATTATTGGGATATTCTCATAATTTGATATCCTGAGAAAATGTTCATGACTTGTCTCAAATTAATTTAGATTGACTAAATTAATTAAGTATCATAATTATTAATTAATTAATCATAATTAATCATTAATAAATAAGATTTAAATAATCTAAATAATAATTAATCCTAATTAATTAAATATATCAAGTACAATTAATTAGGACGAAGCCTTAATTAATTATCAAATTATATGGCCCGGCTCATAGAATAATTTAGTCGACTTGGCCCGATAGGTAGTCCAAAACCCGGCCAACCTTTTCTTATTTTCAGATTTTGAATAAAAGTTTTATAACTAAAATTTTATTCCATAAATAATAAATAAATAAATAAAATCTAAAACTATACTTTATATAAGTAACATGACTAATTAACCACATTTGCTCGATCATAACTATCAATATAACGGGTTTTAAGTGAAACCGAAATATGTTATAAACTAATGTGCATCCCTACAACATACATATAGAAAATCAGATTCATTGGATAAAAGGTTTGGGAGATATGACCTCCCAAAGTTGGCTACTTAAAGTGTTGGATAAATTTCTGGAAATTGACAGATTTTAGGTGGTTTTTCATGAACTTTGAAGGCTCCTAACTTTCAATTCATAGATCACATTGTGATGAACTATACCATTCTAGAAACCTTGTAATGTTGGCTATCTAAGTGAAAAGAAAACAGTCAAAAATACTGCATTATCAGGGAGATATGAATCGTCAAACTTGGGTTCCTAAAACAGTCACAGAGTTGTCTCTGCGCAGCAAACTTCGAAAATTCATCATAAATCATAGAAAACTCCGATTCAATCGATTCAAGTTGGAGAATCACCCTAACTTCTTCTAGTTTTAGTTTCAAAAATTTAAACATAGAGGCATACAATTTAATTTAATGAACGAACCATTCCAGCTCTAGTCCCAGCAGAACCAATCTCCGAACAACCTCGAACAAGTCCGGAACCACCCTGGACAGACCTCGAATAGCCTCAAATAACCCCGAATCAGCCCCGAACGGCTCCAGACGTTCCTAACAGTCCCGAACCAAACTTCTTCTTGTTATGGCTACGGAAAGAATTGAATAGAATCAGTTGAAGAATGAAGTCTTGGTTGACGAGGGTCATCACCTTAACGGGTTTGTCTTGTACACGAAAAGCTCCACTAGCCGTCTCATGATGCAGACTGTATTCCATAAACGCCATGTCCCCAGTATATTTCACACAAGTATGCACTCAAGATTCTCGATTTCGAGATTCTCCTCTCGAGCTCTACTGCTAGCACCATCTCCACGAGTTTCCTCAAAAACCTGCGCTTGTTCTTCAAGAGTGTGTTCTTCACAAGCTGCTGTGAAATCGTGCTGCCGCCGCCGCGAGCAGAGAGCGACAGAACGGCGCGAGCGACGCCGACGGCGTCCACGCCGCAATGGCTGAAGAAGCAGCGGTCTTCATAAGCAACCGCCGCGTCGAAGAGGTATCCAGGGGCTTCGATCAGCTCGTCTTCGGATTGGGAGGAAGAGGCGATGAGCCGCTGCCAACGGCGAGGAAAATCTGGGAGAATGACGGCAGAGGTAAGGCGGAGAAACAAGAGCGCGGCGGAGAAGGCGGAGAGGAAGAGATAGTGGGGGAGTGTGGAGCTGTGGTTGATGGATGAAATTATAGATAAAGAGACGTGTGGATGGGGAGATTCCAAAGGAAAAATTATGTGGCTGCATAATAGCCATGATAAACTTGATGAATTATTAATCTTTCTTCTATGCTTTATAGGCTACGCATGATATACATCTTTTGTTCTTGATTTTTGAAAAATTAACTCAATATGTAATTGGACTAAAATATATAATTAGGATTTGATTTATGTAATTGAGCTTTTATTTTATTATATGAGATTTCAATATTTTGTTCAAGTAATTGATCATAATAACACAAAGTTTTATTGTGAAATAACCAAGGCCAAACAATATTAATAATATCAATCTCAATTGAACAAAATGTTCAAAAATTATATTCGAGCACGTTCCAATTAACGTCAAGTTCGATAAATATTTATCTTAATTGAAACTCAACGATTGAGTTTTTAAATTTTTAAGGATATGATACCCTATTTTAAAATAAAATTTGTTAATTCTTTCGAATTAAATTACGGGGCATTACATCTTCGGTCCTAACAGATCGGTTCAGGTCCGATCTAATGCTCACCCCTTTATATCATAATATATATATATATAAAAATATCAGGCTTGGCTCAATCAAAATCGAGGCCCCGTGCTAATTATAAAACTAGACCTTTAAATTTTATTAAAATATAATTTAAAAATAATAATATATTACAATAATATCTTACAAAATATAAAATCAAATACGCAAATTGTTTTGTGAAGTTGGTGCAAAGCTAGATGTGGATGATTGTAAAATAGTTTAATTAGTTTTTGTTAAATCTTTACTTTATCCTACGTGAACGCTGCTTCTATATAATTTGAGCCTATTAAAATAACTTGGCTCTTTCAAATGAGATCTCCATATCTAAACAGTAACTTAGTAACTAATCTAAATATATATATATATATATATATGATATAGATCATATACAAAAAGATTTTAAAGTAGGAAATAGGAAATAATCACAGCCATTAATCACTTTGATCAGACGATTGGAATTAATCAATAATTTAATCATATTTAATTACCTTTAATCGGTTATTTAGTAATACATAAGGACAACTAAGTAATTTTTGTATGTGAGAGAATAAACGTATGCTTTATATACTGCATGTTGTGAGAAATTTAAGGGAATTAATAGGAAACTGCCGTTAATTTAAGATTATGGTTATTTACTTTCTATAATTATGGGATTGGAGAATTAAAGGTGGTAAATATGGGATTGGAGAATTAAAGTGGTTATTTACTTTCCATAATTATGAGATTTGAGAATTAAAGTAGGGAATTAATGTCTGGAACTTGTTGTGAACATGATAGAAGAACAGTTCGAAGGTACGCGTGCATCGTGAATTACGATTGTAGACAATTGTGAACTGTTATATTCGATATTATGCATCATTTAGTAGTAGGTTATGCATTTTCGTTTTGTTTAGTTGAATTCATTGAAGATTTTCAATTTGAATCAAAACATAATATTGAACTGTTCAATTCGTTATAATGCATTATCAATAATAAGATTATGCATTGTCGTTTGTTGTAGTTGAATTCATGATGATTTTTATTTTAAATCAAAACAGTTCTATGTATTTAAATGCATTGTATTTAACTGTTAAATGCATTATATTTAACTGTTAAATGCATTGTGAAAATATAATTGAGTTACAATTATATTTACAAATGCATTGTATTTAACTGTTAAATGCATTATATTTAAATATTAAATGCATTGCATTTTGAATGCGTATGGGCGGAGTTAGAAATCATCATCGTCGTCGGCCTGTTCTCTTCACAACGGCGCGCTACATCGTTGGAGGGTGGAGGTTGGAGTGCTTTTCAAAAAAGTTGAGAGATTGAGTTGGTTGAGTGTGAATGTTGCTGGATGGAGTCTCAAAATCTTCATCGTCCTCGTCCGCTAATGCAGTTCGTCGACCTTTCTTCATTTTTTCGTCGAGATGCAGTGTCTGGAGCGAGATGTTGTATTCTTGTTTCGAAAAAATGGCAGAGATTGCGTGTAATTTTTGTGGAAAAGGAAACTGTCTTTTGCAGTTGTTAGAATATACGGGATGATTGTTTTTTTCCTTTATTATGCATAACCGCCCACTTCATTTTTTACCAAAATAACCTTTATGCATTGATATAATACAATGCAAGCGAATTGAATGACAATTTAGGCGCATTTTTCGTTTTAATCATGGCTGTCGAATTGTGTTGATTTAATGGCTCAAATCATTTCCTATTTTCTACTTTAATTTCATTTTATACCTGAATCACTCCCTATAGAAAAGTTCCAATGAAAACTTCATATTTAAACAGTAACTTAGGAACTAATCTAAATATCTAATTCATCCATAATATAATCAAGGGTAATGATTTATTATTTTTACAGTCAGTTTTTTAGAGCATTCTTTAATGCTAAAGGTTATAATTGTATTTTTAACGTTGAAGTCATAAAAGAATATACCATTCATTGTATGTCAATATTTAATGCAATCAATTGCCCTGTATTTTTAATATTTCTTGTTCTGTAAAATCATTTTTACCACGAAGGTAATTAAATAATTTTGTTATGTTGATAATTTTATTTTATTTTATTTATTATGTAATCTAAAATTATTATATCATCTGTTAGACTAGAAAATATATTTAATATTATATTTTTTCAATTAAGCACATAGAATTTTATATATAAGTAATTAGTGTGAGGAGAGAGTTAATTATTACTATAATAGAATGCAATAGATAAAGAAAGCAAACATAGTTAGTGATTTAAGCAAGTAAATTAAAATTAAAAAGCAAACACGAGTATTTAATTTGAAATCAAAGGGAATGATTATGTCAAAGCAATATAATTAACTTAATTAACAAATATAATATCACAACTTAAGTGGATCCAACGAGTATTTAAAATAAATAAATTTAATTTATAAAGCATATACATAATCTTATTAATCTGATTTATATGTAAACAACTATAATATAAAAAAGTGAAAATATAATTAGTGATTTAAGCAAAAAAATGCAATTCAATAAGCAAATGTGATTAGTAATTTAAGCAAATTTAATTATTGACGTATTTAAGCAAATAAATTAAATTTTAAAAATACATATACTATTAGTGATTTGATTTAAATTTAAACCTCCCTAACTCATATATAATTAGTTATTGGAGCAGATAAAGACAATTTAAAAAGCAAATCTAATTAATAACATGAGCAATAGAAGTTTAGTGTTTAAGCATATAAACTACACTTTAAAAGCAAATAAAATGTTATGATAAACCACAAAAAATTGAACCAAGTCTCATTCACGAAAATAATTCAATTACATTCAAAAAGTTTAAACGCCACACATATGATTGATTATTTTATATTTGCATGTAGAATTGAAAATACAAATGCAAATTCCATAATTTTCGCCTGATTAAAGGAATGACATTTAAAAATCATGCAATTTTACTGTTTCACCATAATAACTTATTTTAGTAGCTCATAAGTCATAACTGGGAAATTTAGGTTAATTTATATCTCATCCATTAAAATATATTTAATCTATGGTTCATATAAGTTTTTAGGATAATATCTAAGGGTTGGTTTTCATAAGAATTCACCCCTATATATATATGGGTGGTTTCAGGTAAAAAGAGGGTAAATAGTATGAAATACGAATTGATTTGGAGCGTCTATTTGAATGGATCTAATGACTATAATTGATTCCTTAATTTTCGGATTTCAGGTTGCATTGTGAAAATACAATGCAATAAGGGTAAATCGGTACTTATCTGTTGGTCCCGAAAGAGCAAGATTGGTGTATTGGGGAGGGGGGTGAAATACACCAATTCAAAATTTTAGAGTTTTCTCGTTTTTGATTAAGTAATAAGGCTTAAGCACACTTAATATTTAAGATATAGCTTGGGTAGCAAGTTAAACTCTTCTTGTTAGGAAGAATTAATCTTACTCAAGTATAACTTTATGTAGTGAAAAACAAAAATTAAGAATAACTTTCTAAGTTAAACTTAGTTTATGTTGTGTGCGGAATTCAGTGGTTAATGCTCTTATTAATGAAAAATGTTTTCTTTACTCAAAATCTTAAACCAACAGTTTTATGTAAGAGTATGAAGAAGAAGATGAATGAAGTAAACAAAAATTTAAAGAACGCGAATAGTTAACGTGGTTCGGGATAAACTTTCCCTACATCCACGGCTCAATCAAGAATTAGATCGATAATCCACTAAACTTTCTCCTTTCTTTTTACTCGTTGAGTACAAGCCACAAGAATTATCAATACTAGATAATTTCTTGAGATTACACTTCTTCTTCCCAAAGATAGAGAACTACTATCTAGGGTTACAACTGGATCAAAACTAGATCATAACTTTGGTTTTGTAAAACAAGTTTCCAGAAATATATTCTTCAAACACGGTAGACACTCGAGAGATTTCTAGGTTGGTGATGGAGTGCTTTGAACATTGAGAGCTTGAAGAAATTTGAGCAGAATAATGACAGATTTGAAAGCTTGAATTCTCGTACTCAATTCTGGAAGTGAAGGTGGTATTTATATAACCATAGTTGGAACTATCCGTTAGAGAGAGAAGTGTCCTTCTCCGTTGCATTAATGGCTGCATTAAATGCATGACAGTGTTGATGTTACATGCGCCGCTTGTAATGCGTCTTGTTCCACCTTTCTCGCGTTTCCCCAGTGTTTTTCCATACTTGGAATGATTCACCATACATCCAAATTGGTATTCTCGTACTTTCTTCGTTAAAATATGCTCTTTGATGTGATAACATTTTGAGGAAGGATCTCGAGGTGGGAGTGAAGGTTCTTTTGTTCAATTCCCGGCTTAGACTATTTCTGGGCAAACTCAAGTCACGTTGGAGCCGCCTGTTTAAGATCACAGAGGTATTCCCGTATGGAGTAGTCAAGATTTTGAATCCACGTACGAAAGAGACGTTTCGGGTCAATGGACAAAGGGGATGCCATATCTAGAAGACGAGCTACACAAGAGGAGAATCGAGGCTCTAGTTCTCGATGATGTGGTTCAAGAATGAAGAAACATGTCGAGCTCGAGGCAATAAATGAGTGCTTCGTAGGAGGCAAACCACGTGAAACAATTTTAATTTTTCGTATCTCTCGTTTTATTTTCATTAGTTTAATTTTCATTTGTTTCAATTTGTATTTGTTCATAAAAAAAGGGGGATAGTGAAAAATCTCGTGTGGTGCAAAGGTCAGCGCCCGCATGGCTTGAGCGGGCGTTGGGTGCGTGGGAGTGGACAGTGCGCTTGGGCTAGCGGCCGCTGGACCCCAGTGTTCGCTGGAGCAACAACGCGAGGGAGAAAGAATGTGAGGTCCAGCGGGCGCTGGACCTCAGCGTGCGCTGGGTGCGTGGTTCTGGAGAGACCCGCTGGGGTGGCATTTCATCTTGGGGCAGAACACTGGTTCCAGCGGGCGCTGCACCCCAGCGAGCGCTAGAACATGCTTTCTGGAGGAGCAACTTCAAGGGTCCAGCGGGCATTGGGCTGTCGGGAGTGTTGAGGAAGAATGTCACGCGCAGCGCGTGCTGGTCCCAGCAGCTGCTGCGCGCGAATTAAGAGCGTCTTTCACGTTTTCAATAGGAAACTTTCAGTTATTTTCACTACGCACTCTCATTTTATTCTCTCTGTATTTTATTTCATCGTTTTCCTAGTTCTTAGAAGTACAATTTTCTTCGGATTGAAGTGTGAATTTATGTTTAGATATTGTATTGGATTTAGTAAGTTCTTTATTTATGGATTTCTTTCTTTATTTCTTTCTAATTTCCATGAGTACTTAAATTTCATCTAGGGTTTAGATATTCTAATCTCTTCAATTGATATCACAATTCATATATGCTTGTTGATTAATTCTTGTGCTTAATTTAATTGGATGCTTGATCAGCATTTGATAAGTCTTAAATGCTATAATAGATTAAGAAATTATTCTTGCATTTGATCTAGATTAATCAACCCCCTTTTCTAACCGGAGACGTAAGAATTGGATAGATTTGTTAGTTAATTATAGTATTCCTTATCGTGTGATTCACATACGAGAGTTAGGATCACCGTTTAATACTCAAGTACGTTAGTTATATATTAAACAACTTTGGAGAATCTTGATTGAATACAAATGCATGATTGGATGTGATATTAATTGTTGATGAATGAATGTCTAAGTTCTAGGCTTTGATCCTCTAATTTTTTTTATTGTTCTCTTTAATCGCTTTAATTAGAATAGATTATATCTCATCAAACCTGATAGAGTGTTTAGAAGTTGATTTAATTCGTGTCATAGAGTATTTTAAATTGATAGTCCTATTTAGCTTTCCTGCGAGATTTGACTAAGGTCAATTTATCGCGTACAATAGACCTCGTTAAATTGCGAAAATCTATATATAAAATATATGTTGAACATTGTGTTTCACTAAAAACGTTAGGGAGACATTTGCACCTTCTCTCTTTATTTTACTATTTTTCTCCGACGTAGATACTATGGAACTTCCTGTAATGCGCTTAACTTAAGAAATAAGGCAAATCAATTGAATTTTGCTTAGGAAATACTCCCTCTGTCCCACTAAATTAGACCCATTTGTATTAAAATAATACACTCATCTACTTTTTAAATGGGTCTAATTTAGTGGGACGGAGGGAGTAAGAGAGAAATCAATGTCACTGTTTGGGCCAAGATGTCGGAACGGGCTTTGTTTTCAAGCTTTCTTCTAATAAAATTTCCTATTCTCTTATTTCGATAAAAATGGTTATTACGTTTTTATTAGGTTGTTCAATTAAAAATGATCACTTTTTTAAAAAGAATTAAATTTTGCTTTTAAAATACAAAAATTTATTTTTTTAATCTCCGTATTAAATTTTTTGTGGCTACATTTTGTACGACGTAGTAATTAATGTGATTGAAATATTTCGTAAAAGTTATAAGCAAGAATGTCAAATTTATTTTTTCTAAGAGGAAACAAAAATTGGTGCAGTTTGTTTTAATCTCTTGCAGTTATTTGTGTAGACTAGAATCCAGAAATTCTACTTCCCTAAAATCCACTTATAATTTACAAATAATGAAATGCTGGGTCTCTACCTACCAGAATTTATTTATATTTCTTTATTGAAAATGGAATTTTAGATTTAAGGATAGCATAGGCTGATAGGCCCAATAACACATAATCCATTCGACAACTAACTTCTTACCCGTGAAATTCGATGGATATTAATTTTTTATAGAACCAATTACATTGTTTAATTATTTTATTTATTAAATGTATAATATTTTAAATATGATAACCAAAAGCGATTGAAAAGAAAACATAATAATTTATTAAAACTTCACATCGATCAATAATTGAATATATTTTGTAATATTACTTCCTCAATTTTAATATAATCTCACTTTCTCCATTGAGTTGTTTCAATAAGGTTGTTACATTTTCATTTTGAATAAATAACCTTAACTTAACTGAACTCACTTTTAGCATTGTCTTGATATAAGTGTCAAAAGCAAATGATATTATATTATTGGAACAAAAAAGTACTCCTAGTATACAAGTTTTGAGCTATTTTTCTAGGTGAAAAATTAAATTTCTCATCAAATTTTATATTTAATATCTCAAATTTTATATTTCATTCAGATCACAAAACATCTCTAATGTCATAATAGTGTATCAGTCTTAGAAAGATCATTTGTTAAGAATCATGATTGTACATGTAATAGTTTAGTTGTCAGTCTTAGAAAGATCATTTGTTAAGAATCATAATTTTATATATAATAGTTTAGTTGTTAGACTCTACTGATGATCAAGACTTAATGATGAAAACTGATAAAACAAAACTTGATGACCAAACTATATATATCCATTTCTAATATGATTAAAATTGAATATTTATATTATTTTTTTCAACATTTTTCAAAGCCCATTTGAAGCTATACATATTATTTCTTACACTCATACACTTCCTCCATCACGCTAAAAACGATTTGTTTTACTTTTTGAGTTATCCCACTAATATTGACTTGTTTCAAGAAATAACAAAATGTAATTCTTTAAAATGTGTGAACCCATCACTTTTTCATCATTTACACTACTCTTTATTTACATACAAAAATAACAAACCGCTTTTAACGATAAAGATAGTATCATAGTAATACAATACAAGTCAATTAGCCAAAATAAGTAACTAAGTATCTTTTCAGCTCAATTTCATTTTGAAAGTGTCACCACTTATGTTCAAAGCTCAAACAAGACTTTCTTTATTTCATTTACTTGCTAAACGTGATTCACAAATTTTGTAACCTCAAAATTCAATGTATATCAAATATGTTCAACTTTTTTTTAATGTTTTTATTGACTAAATCTGGAGCACTCAATTGTGTGTGTGTGATTTATGTTGGTCCCACTCCACATTAATAGATGAATATGAAAAATACTAAACAATGCAAAACACGATTATATCGGCTGTCGTGAACGATAATGCTAGTTGGATAAAAATTATAAACACTCACTCTTCAAAAAGTTGGATGCGACAAATATTAACAATCTAAATTATATGCAGAAAATATTAGATATATAATTAAATTTTTTGGATTTCATTATTTTTTGTAGCTTTGAAGACATGTTTTGTTGTCTTCTTTCACTATCATTGCACTATCGTCACCCTTGCGGATTAAGTGTCGGTATTTATTACACATAATAAACACACCAACGTTCTATACATATTATCTAAATATATTTATTTAAATTTAAATCTGTAAAATTTTGGACAAAATCATAGCATAAAGCAACTATCAATAGTGATGATTTTGCCACCGGTTTATATACATATTAACTAAATATATTTATCAAAACTTTAAATATGCAGAAACTGCTTGTAAAATCTTATGAAAAAACAAATACCACAGGTATATAATCATCAACGGTCGTTGCTATATGATGGAATTCTACTGGCGATTTGTATATATAATTTGTAGTTATATTTTTTTATATTTAAATATGTACGAAGAGATGGTTCCACCAGTAATAGTTACTTTCTCATAAGATTTTGCCAACAATTTTCAATTGTAAATATGTGAATATATTTATTTAATTTTAAATACGTAGGTTTAAGAATGAAACAATATATATTTGTTCGGTATTAAAATTCTTAAAAAAACATTTTTTAATTGTATAAATATTAAAAAACATAATTATTTTCAATATGTAATTTTTATAATATATGTAGTTTTACCACCCAATAAACAGGAAGGCTGCAATAAGAGGATAAAAAGAAAAAACAAAAAAAGAATTGCAAATCTGATTCCACTCAGTACTGTTGCAATTCTTTAAATTTGTAAACATCAGTTCCATCTCTCAGTGCTGAATGCAGATGCTATATATATATATATATATAGAGGGAAGAGTCAAAAATGGTTTTGTATGAGTTAACTAAAAATAAATTTTTGACTGTTAAATTATCTAAATCAATTGTATAGATTAAAATATAATTATGGTATATATCTGATTTAAAATATTTTATCCCTAAAAACATGGAATTTGTTATTCTTTCTAACTTGAGTTTATTGATTATGGTATAGTTTAATTATATTCATTGGATGAAAAATATGGATGTTTCAGATTTATTTTTAGTTAATATAAGCAGATATATTTTCATTATAATCATCCTATATATATATATTGGGTATAAAATAGGAAGTGATCTCAACCAATTATTTTAATAGATCAACGGATATGATTTATCCAAATTTATTGTTTTTTAAATACATTAAAATATTCCAAAAATATTATGAAAAGGACATTTATATAATTAAACATGATAGAGAAAATAACAAATCCCACTAATTAAGGTGATAAGTTATATTAGGAGAGAGAAATTATATTTGGGCGTTAACTTCCCCTCCCACCTCCACCCACTTTGTACGCCATAACTACGAAGAAACGACATTGCCGGCGGTGAAAAGACACGATCACAACGACATCTCTCTCTCGCGCCGCCGTCCCTCTTCTCTCTCTTGACGGCGTTGTTGGTTCGGTCGGGGAGGAGGTGGACAATGGTGGCCCAACTATTGCCGTAGCAGCAGAGAAGGGATTTCGTCCTCGGCGGAAGGACATGGACAGCGAGAATGGCGTCGTCCTCGGCGGCGGAGGAGGGGCGGTGCTCGACAGTAGGGCTGAGCTAGTTGCACCAGCGAGGCAGCAGGACTTGCCGGAGTGAACATGATGTCGTGATTTTGTCGTTGCTCAAGGTTAAAATTGAGATTGCATTGTCATATATGTGGAAATTGCAATGTTATTTTGTTTAATAAATACATATAAATTGCCGGAGTAATATTTTGTTGCACCACACATAAAAGTGAATTGCATTGATATATACATATAAATTGCATTGACATATAGATTAGAATGAAATATTTCAATGTCGTCCAATTTATAATTCTTTACAGAATACAACGCAACAATAAATATAACGTAATGCATCAGACGTTTGATTGTGAATCAAAATGACATAAATTGGTATTGCATGATTTCAGTTGCGTTTCCCAATTAAAATTTATGTAATTCGAAATTAGGATGAATTTTCGAATATGTTTAGAAGATTATGTTATCCCATAAATTTTCCAACTCTTTAGCCTCTTTTTGTTAGTCTAAACTCGTATTTTTCGTGTTTTTATTCGTATTATTTTCCCTCGTTTCGTGATATTTTAGCCCGATTTATGTTTCATTTTATGTGTCAGGATCATTAGCCTAAACGAGCGTCGAAGTTAGAAAAGAAACGAGAAAAAAATCGAGAAACGAGAAGAAAATGAAGATAAGTGATGTGACACGCCGCGGCCGTTGACTAGGTTGTTTGTGCCGTGGCCGAGCCAGTGGCGTGCCAGCGCCAAGCCAACGAGTGCGGGCCAGCACAACCTAGTCAGCGGTCACTGACGAGGCTCAGCAGCCACTGACCTCCCGGACGTTGCGGGGACTGTTACAACGAACCCTAGAGTGGCACAGAGCCACCGGGTCAGCGGCAGCTGACCTCAACGCGGTCGCTGACCCACCTCTCTTCTATATATTCTCCGCGAGTTCTCATTCGATGGGACACGACTTTTGGTACGCAATTCGATACTACTTCCGACGTCACTTTTCAGCACTACTTTTAGACGTTTTCCTTTCATAGTTTTAGCTCGTCTCGACCTCGATCTGAGAGTCGAGACCTAGATAGTTCTTCGCATTATTTTCGTCTTCAAGTTAGCCGATTTCAACATTCATAGTTTCGTACTTCATTTCCAAAATTTCGTTGTGGATTCAAGACCGTTTTCAGTTCTTAATTTAAGTTCGTTTCGTTTCCCTGTACTTATTCTTGTTTCGTTTATCGCTTTTGTTCGTTTTATCGTTTATGCTTTCAATTTCTTATTCCATTTTTGATTTTCAGATTTTTTTTTTCCGTACTTCTTTTGAATTCAAGTTCCAAGTTATTGCTTTTTCTAGAGTAGATTTAAATTGTTTTCTTAGATTAGATTTAATTCGCTTTCTTAGATTAGATTTAAATTGCGTTTCTTGTTTACGTTTGCCTAGAATTAAAACTTCAAATCAAATTCTTTTTATTGTTTTCCGTTTATGAACAAAGAATCGAATTACCCTGCTAAGTCTTCCTTGAGAATACGACTTGGGTTGGCTTACTATTGCTAGATGACTCGTTCTAAATTGCGAGCGACTCAAACAATTTTAGTCGAAACAAATTTTGGCGCCATTGTCGGGGAAGACTTTAGGCGATTTAATTCATTGTTCTTTCCTTTTCTTTTCTTTTTATTTAATTTTATTTTATTATGTTTACTTCTTTCTTCTATATTGTGGTGCGCTTAATGTTTTTGTTGAGTGTTGTGTATGCATGGTCGCCGCAGTGCTAAAAAGTCGTTGACACCATTCAGCGACAACATAAACCAGAGGCGTGCGATCCTAGCCACCGTAGAAGAAAGCATTGAGCACATTGACAAATTCTCGCTACCGCGGTTATTCGAAGAGATGGCCAATGAGAATGCGGATGAGAGACCTCGCTATATGGGCGATTTCACTAGGCCCAAATTCGGCGCTATTGCTACTTCAGCCATTGTTCTCGACACCGCAGTCCAAAATTATGAGTTGAAACCACATCATCAATCTATGCTCCCGATATACTATGGACTCCCAAGTGAAGAAGCCTTGACGTTCATCCGAGAATATTGCACGGTGGTGCAAACTTTCCCGCTTCACTCGCTGACCGAGGATAAACTCAAGTTGAAGTGTTTCCCTTACACGTTGAAAGATAGGGCCAAATCTTGGTTCTTGTCTCTTCAACCCGGATCACTCACTACTTGGGCATCGGTTTGTGAGAAGTTCATGTTGAAGTACGATCCATATCATAAAACTCAAGCGGTACGTACTAAGATAATGAACTTCGCACAAGCCCACGACAAGCCATTCCATGAGGCGTGGGAGAGATTCCAGGAGCTACTTCAGCAGTGCCCTCACCATCAGATGGCACCGAAGATGCTATGTCAATTCTTTTATGATGGCCTACTTCAGACTACTCAATTCATTGTGTACAATTCAGCGGGAGGGAACATTGCAGTCAAGATGGCGGAGGAGATGAACGAGATCTTTGAGACCCTAGCCGCAAGTTCGCAACAGATATCATCTCGACCGAGACAACCGATCTTAAGAAACAAATGGCGAATATGATGAGGGAGTTACATGAATTGAAGATAAACCAACCCCGTCACCATCTGTTCAACAACCTGCACCTGAACCGTGCGGTATTTGTGGCGACTACGGTCCCATATCGGACGAGTGCCCACGAATGGCGAAGATGACTATCGAAGGCGAGGCGAAAATTTATGTCGCGCAAGAATTTATGCCTCAACCACCTCCTCAGCAAAATACATGGAGAAATCAACAAAATGCGGGGTGGAGGCCTCAATTTCAAGGAGCACAGAATTTTCAAAATCGACGCCCTCAAGCTCCAAATTTCCAGCCTCAGTACCAGCGTCAACCACGGTCATACTTTCCACCACAACTGCCACAACAACAATTTTTTCCACCATAGCCGCAACAATTCTATCCACCACCGGTGTAGCAACAACCTCATCTACCTGCTCCGCCCCAAAGATCATCGATTGAAGAACGTTTGGCCGCTTTTATGCAAGAGAGTAAGAAGGCTCGAGAGGCCCAAGACGCCACAATTAAGCATCTTGAGACGGTTATGGGGCAGATTTCGGGCGCCGTGAACTAGCTACAACAAGGCCAACAAACAGGGAAGATTCCGGGGCAAGGTCATCAACCCCATTAGGCCTAAGTCATGACGGTATTAAGAAGCGGAAAGACGGTGGATAACAAAGTGGAGATGCCACCATTCACCATTAACAAGGAGGACGGATCTCCACCCGAAGTTGAGGAAACCAAATTTGGCGAGAAATTTCACAAGGCAGCAAATCCATATGTTCTGCCAATTCCTTATCCCATCAGACTAAGGAACGCGAAGCACGATCAGCAGTTCGAGGATTTTTACAAAATGTTGTCCAAGGTAAATGTGAATTTACCTCTTTTGGAAGTCATCCAAAATGTTCCCGCCTATGTCAAATTCTTTAAAGAATTGGCGTTAAAGAAGTGGAAATTTGGTGACCAAGAGGTGGTCACAGTCTCCGAAGTGGCGAGCTCCATCATGCAACAACCTTTACCTCCTAAGCAGCACGATCCAGATAGCTTCATTATTAATATTGCTCTAGGAAATGGTAAGGAAGCATCAGACATGTTAGATTTGGGAGTCGGAATTAATTTGATGTTGTACTCCATTTTTAAGCAATTAGAATTAGGTGAACTTAGATCCACTCGCATGTGTTTACAACTAGCCGATAGATCCGTTAGATATTCTAGATGTGTCATTGAGGATGTTTTGGTGCAAGTAGGTGGATTGATTGTTCCCGTTGATTTTGTTGTTTTGGAGATAGAAGACGTGCATGAAAACGGTGTAGAGCATACACTCCTTCTAGGAAGACCATTTATGGCCACTACTAATACCTTAATTGATGTTAAAAATGGCACGATTAAAATGTCTGTTCTATGAGAGGAAGTTTCTTCTTCTGCTCATAAGAACCGCACCATACCATCCGCCGATTTTATTGATGATTGTTGTTTCATTGACACTATTGATACCTTGGCCAAGAGTTCTTTCTTGTAGGATTTTACGAGTGAAGAAATTATAGTGAAGGAAATTGACGAAAAATTCATCACTCCGACAAAACTCGACGAGATACCGACACCTAGAAAATTGGAACTCAAGAAGCTCCCCACGCATCTTAAGTACGTGTTCTTGGAGGAAGGAGAAAACAAATCGGTGATCATTTCATCCGAGTTGACGAAGGACCAAGAATGCTTACTACTTCCAGTTCTCAAAGAGCACAAACTCGCTTTTGGATGGGGTCTGGCGGACATTCGCGGCATAAGTCCTACTACATGCATGCATCGCATCAATCTTCAGGAGGGCACCATTCCAAAATGAGTTGGCCAACGACGACTTAATCCAGTCCTCATGGAAGTCATACAAAAAGAAATCTTTAAATTGTTGGCGGAATGTATCATATATCCCATTGCGGATAGCGAGTGGGTGAGCCCGGTACATGTGCTACCCAAAAAGGGAGGAATCACGGTGGTCCTAAATGATAAGCAAGAGCTTGTTCCTTCTCAACCTGTCACGGGGTGGTGGATGTGCATTGACTACCGCAAATTAAATGTCACCACTAAAAAGGACCACTTTCCTCTTCCTTTTATTGATCAAATGCTAGATAAATTATCCGGACATGATTTTTATTATTTTCTTGATGGCCTTTCAGGATATTATCAAATTGTCATCGCACCTGAGGATCAAGCCAAGACGGCATTCACGAGCCCTTTCGGCACGTACACATATAGGAGGATGCCATTCGGATTATGCAATGCACCCGGTACTTTCCAAATGTGCATGATGTCCATATTTTCGAAAATGATAGGAGATTTTGTTGAGATTTTCATGGACGATTTTTTGGTATTTGGCTGATCTTTTAATGATTGTTTAAATAAAATTGAAAAAGTTCTTGAAAGATGTGTTGATAGTGGTTTAACATTGAGTTGGGAAAAGAGTCACTTTATGGTTAAAAGTGGCATTGTTCTGGGTCATATTGTTCCTAGTGCAGGCATTGCGGTTGATAAGGCAAAAATCGAGATAATTGAAAAATTACCTCCACCAAGAGATATCAAAGGTGTTAGAAGTTTCTTAGGTCACGCAAGTTTTTACCGACGTTTCATTAAAGATTTTTCTAAAATTTGTCAACCACTTTGTCATTTACTAGCGCAAGATGTTCCTTTTGATTTTGACGACTCATGTTTGCATGCTTTCACCCTATTGAAAGAAAAGTTGATTTGTGCCCCTATCGTTATTGGCCTGGATTATTCTATTCCATTCAAGATCATGTGTGACGCGTCTAATTTTGTAGTTGGAGCTATTTTAGGTCAACGAGTGGATAATATGCTTCGTGTGATTTACTACGTCAGTTTGACACTAAACTCGGCCCAAGTAAACTACACCACCACAGAGAAGGAGATGTTCGCCGTCATATTTGCCTTAGAAAATTTTTTATCTTATATCTTAGGATCTAAGGTAATTGTTCATAGCGACCATGCGGCCTTGAGATACTTATTGACCAAATCACAAGCCAAACCGCGATTAATTAGGTGGGTTCTACTTTTGCAAGAATTCGATGTAGAAATAAAGGATAGGAAAGGAAGTGAAAACTTTGTGGCCGATCATCTTTCTAGACTTCATCATTCACATGTAGATACGTCTTGTGTTTCTGATAGTTTTCCTTATGAGAATGTCTCTGAAATTTCGATTACTCCTTGGTATGCCGACATTGTGAATTATCTAGCATGTAATCTACGTAGACCCTGCTTAACCTCCCAAGAGGAGAAACAATTTTGTTATGTTTGCAGACAATATTTTTAGGAAGAGCCTTAACTTTTCAAGTTAGGCAAGGATAATATAATCCGACGTTGCATTTCGGATTCTGAGCAAGAACAAGTGCTACGTTTCTGTCATGAATCCCCATGTGGAGGGCATTTCGGAGGCCAAAAGATGGCTCATAAAGTCTTGCAAAGCGAACTCTTTTGGCCTACCCTTTTCAAGGACGCTCAAGCATTCTATTTGGCATGTGATAGATGCCAACGAGTTGGAGCCATAAGCCGCCGCCACGAGATGCCTCTTCAAAACATATTGGTAGTCGAAATCTTCAACGTGTGGGGTATTGATTTTATGGGTCCCTTCCCTAAATCTTTTGGATATGAGTATATTCTATTAGTAGTCAATTATGTCTCCAAGTGGGTTGAAGCTATCCCCACTAGGACGTGTGATGCTAATGTTGTTCTCAAGTTTGTGCAGGAAAACATCTTATGTAGATTTGGATTCCCTTGAGCTATCATTAGTGATGGAGGAAAACATTTTTGCAACAAGTTGTTCGACAAATTGATGAAGAAGAATAAGATCACACACAAAGTTGCCACCCCATATCATCCACAAACCTCGGGGCAAGCCGAAACGAGCAATAGGTAAGTCAAGGCCATCTTGGAGAAAACCGTGAAACCATCCTGGAAAGATTGGGCGGTCAAGTTAAATGATGCCTTATGGGCATATAGGACGGCTTTCAAAAGTATTCTTGGGATGAGCCCATACTGTAATACCCCGCTCTTTTAATTATAGCATTAAAAGGGTTTTACTATATTAGAGTTCTCATATCCATTAAGAATTTTAAAACTCCGATGTTGAGTTTTATTTTAGGTTATTAATTTAAATCGAATAACGATTTAGACACGAATTTAAAGCGGATCGATTTAAGTAAAATGATCGTACTAATTTAATAAACTAAATTAGCACGTTTATCTAATTGAAAAGAAATAAAATTTAAGTTGTAATAAAGAATTAAAAGACAATATAATGTTGTATCCCAATCAAAATAAGAATAAATAAGCAATATCCAAACACTACACTGTACAACAAATATCTAAACCAAAAAAAATCTACTACCCAATCTAAATTTTTCATTGGTGTCGGTCGCTCCCTTCACAGCCACATGTTAAACTTTTCATTTCAACCACATATCCCATACCATCCTCTCTATATCAAAGTGTTACCTGCAAATGCAAAGCAAATGAACAAAGAAGGACAAGGAAAGGAGTACAGCAGCACCTTGCTTACACTAAAGCAATAATATCATTTTCACCTTCTTCACAACAATCAAGTAAGCTTCTAACATTAAAGAACATAGATTTATTATGTTTAAGAACTTAGATTTATTCTGTTTATATACAAGTGTGTCATGATTTATTATTCAAGCTTTTGAATCAACTCAAACGTTAGCACAAATATATCATAAATCCATCACCAATCAACATAATCAAACGAGACTTGAATTGAAGCATAACATAGTTTAGAGATTTTTCCCACATAAGTCCTTTGTTTCAATTTAAGAGAGAGGTTAAGAATGAGAATACCCACTGCTTGAATTTCGAGAGAATAATGAACCATTGAAATGAGTCGGAGGACCAATCGCTGCTGCGAAAGCTTTCAAAGAACGCGTGAGAAAGCGTACGGACGAGCTGGTGATATCGTGACGATGCTTCGGAAATGGCAGGGCAGCAGTGGCGGCGATAAGTGCAACAACCTTCGAACGACCTCGGACAACCTTCGAACCACCTCGAACAACTTCGAACCACCTCGAACAGCTCCGGACAGACCTCGAACAGCTTCGGAGCTATGTAGCGACGTCGGCGAAATGGCGCAGCGGCGGAGCGGGGAGCAGCAGTTGCGCTTAGTCTTCTGCAGAGGAAAAGAAAGAAAGGAAAATGGGAGTGAGAGGTGATGAGTTAGGAGAGATAAGAGAACTTGCTAATAAATAAAATAAAAAGGGAAATTAGAAAGGAAGACATTGGAGCTTAATGTTTTCTGCAAGTGGAAGAAATAAAAAAGAAGGAAAGGATTTTGGGGGGTGTTTAGACGTTGGTGAGGGAGAGAGAGAGATTTTTGTTGCTAGGAAATAAGAATAGTAAAAGGTGATTGGGCCTAAATAATTGGACCTTAATAAATTCATAAGTCCATATAATTTATTTAATGGAATGGTTAATTTAATTAACCTTAATTAATAAAATTCGTAAGTATGGATTAATAAATATTAAGAATTTAAAATGAATAATTATTTAATTATGAATTAGTAATTAATTACTAATAATTAATTAATAAAAAGATCAAGAATCGAACATCAACGAGGTAACGATTAAAAGTGAGGAAGTAATATTTTTATCCCGAATGATTTTATAGGATTTTAATTGTCTCGTTTTAATCAAGTAATGATAGCTTTAATTATTAAATGCTATAAAACGAGCTAAGATTTTTGGAGAACATCCAAAATTCGTTTATAGAAAATAGAAAGGATATGAAACTCTAAGAGCTATTTATTAGCTTTTAATTAGATATAGATTTATTTAAATTCTAAGGTTTCTAAGTATATTATGAAGGTCAAGTACAACGTGTAACCGAAATTGCACGTGAGGATTAGCACCGCTTTTCTAAACTCAAAGGGGGTTTAATCGACGGATTTATTCCAAGAGGTGGGTTTATTTTTCTCAAAATTATGTTTGAGTTATATAAGCTCTGATATTGCAAAATGAAATGTTATCCATGTCATGTTTTAATGTACGTTCAATTAAGTTTAATGCTCTGAAGTTAATCAATCGAGGTTTTCGGCTTGACCTAACACGTTAGTCGAAAACTGTGTACACGAATGGGTAGTAGTGCAATGGGCTGATCTCCATTGTGTGCTACTGTAATGTAAAAGGGATTCTCTGGGTTTCGACCCGAAATCCAAAAGCAGAAAGGGATTCTCTGGGTTTCAACCCGAAATCTAAATGCTCAATAGACTCTCTGGGTTTCAACCCGAAGTCTGGATGTAAATGGGCTCGACAGTGGCTAGAGGTCCGGGGCCAAAGTAAGAGTAACTTTAGAACGTACATAACTGTGCACAATGAATGAAAATGATAAATGCTTTGACATGCTTAGAAGTACTTTTCGTTTTGAAACCTTCTAAGGTATGTTGTTCATGAATGGATAAAAATGTTTATATTTTATAAAACTGTTTATAAAATGCATAGCCCACTGAGTACACTAGTACTCAGCCCACAAATTGTTTTCAAATGTTTTCAGGTTAAGTGCCGGTGGTGACGGGTTGAGCTGAGGCGGTGTTGTTGTCATCTGGTTGATTTTATGAATTGCTTCCGCTATGAGATTATCTTTTGTCAAGTATAGTTCGTCTGTCGATCTATAACTTCTATTGACTTTGGTTATGTTATTCTATTCGATATAATTAGGATTTGAACCTCAATTTATGTCATCGAATAGCTTTTTGCATCGATTTGAATTGCGAGTTTTCTCGCTTATCAATTAATGGTTATGTTTGAAGTATTATTCGGGTTTCTTTCCAAATCAAGCATACCCCCCTTCTTCCCCGCTTCTTAAATCCCACCCCTAGTCACACCCCGATTTACGGGCATTCCCTCGGGAATTGGGGCGTGACACATACCGTCTTGTGTATGGGAAGGCGTAACACTTGTCGGTCGAAGTAGAATACAAAGCTTATTGGGCAATTAAGACAGCGACGTACAACCTCGACAACGCTGCCGGGAGGCGATCACTACAAATTTTCGAGCTTGATGACCTTAGGAATGAGGCATACGAGAGTGCACGTATTTAGAAGGACAAAGTTAAGCGACTTCATGACCGTCGAATTGTGCACAAGGAGTTAAAGCCGGGAATGAAAATTCTACTTTTCAACTCTAGACTTTGATTATTGTCAGGTAAACTCAAATCAAGGTGGAGCGATCAATTCGTGATCAAGGATGTACTACCATCCGGGGCCGTCGAACTATATAGTAACAACGGGGTGGATTCTTTTCGAGTAAATGGACATCGGGTAAAACCGTACATTGAAGGCGACTCTGTACCCGAAGTTGTGGAGTCAACGTCCATATTCGATCCCCCGTTACATTAGTTCCATTCCGTCGAGCTAACGACGTAAAATAAAGCGCTTCGTGGGAGATAACCCAAGCTCGTTTTTCCCGTTTTTCATTTTATTTCCGTTTGATTTTTTTATTTGGTTTTCTTTTCTTTATTTCATTTTTATTTTTTTCTATGTTCGTAGGTGTCAACGAGTTGGGGGGAAACCGAGTCGAAAACAATTCGCGGAGGAGAAAAGATGAGATTTCACAAGAGCAAGCGGCACACTCAGCGGCCGCTGACCTCTCCCACGTAAACTTCCTCCAAACACCTCAAGCCATTTACGAAACCACACTCAGCGACCGCTGACCCTCAGCGGCCGCTGAGTTCACTTGAATCCACCTATATTTTACTCCTTTCTCCTTTATTTCACCCACTTTTCCCCCTTTCTTCATTCCCAAATTCCCCAAAACCCACCCTCCTCCCGACCAACAGTGAGCCTTTGTCTCACTGTTGAGGTATCTTTACTGTTTTCTTTTTTCTTTTTTTCGTGTGAGTGTGTTATTGGCTAACCTTTATTTTTTCCTTTTTAGTGTTTGTTTTTCAGGTTTTATTTCCGTTTTTGCTCCGAATGCCGCATTTCAGGGACATTTTCTCTATCCCTACTCTTTAGATCTTTACTTTTCGCAATGAGGGCATTGCTCTATTTTTGTAGGGGGGAGGGGTGTCGTTTTCATGCGTGCATTCGTCGTTTTATTTAAGTATCTTTTAGCATGCAAAATTTTGATTGTTCTAGAGCTACTTTGTCTTGATACATCGTGAGTAAATCAAGGCATGACATATGTTTAAGATAAGATGTGATTTGAAAACCTTGATTGATTTACATTTATTTATGTTGTGAATCATAGATGAACTAGGAATGTGTGGAACATTATGATTGGATTATGGATATTTGTAGAACGATTAAAATAGTGATGCATGATGATATAAATTGATTGATTCAATTGGCTAGTTGTTTATGATCACTTGTTGCGTATCCGTGTTTTATTAATTGAACGTTGTCAAGAGGTCTCTACTCCTATGGGAACCATGAGCATAGGAAACCATGTGAGAATACATTAGGGAACCCCAAATTGTTCACACCTCGCGACAATGACCATATAACTTGACATTGTTCTAAGTATTTTTCTTAAGTTCTTGAAAAATAGGAATACACGAGGATTCGACCCCACTCTCTTAATCACAAATACAAATTTATAAAAGAGATGGGTATGGGAAATCCACCGGGCAAACCCGAACATTCGTAGTACTCACCCGGTGAATATTGTCCTTAAATATTCCTCATGTTGAAAGAAAGAAAAGAAAAGGAAAAGATACGCTATTTAAGATGGATAAAAACTATAGCCGGTTATGTGATCTCAATAACATATTGTGCATCATTATTTTGCATTGTTCGAATTGATTATAATCTAGTCTAGATGGTCTACTTGCTTCTATGATCTTTATGTGACGTGACGTGATGATATGAAGATCAATTTTGGAATAATTTGATGTCTTGTCAAGAACGCATGTCGTGATTAGACTTTTCCCTAGCGATAGTTTAGACTAAGTTATGCTTGAGGACAAACAAAGTTTTGTGTGTGGAGGGGTTGTTTAGCCTCTTTTTGTTAGTTTAAACTCGTATTTTCCGTATTTTTATTCGTATTATTTTTCCTCGTTCCGTGATATTTTGGCCCAATTTATGTTTCAGTATCATTGGCCTAAACGAGCGTCGAAGTTGGAAAAGAAACGAGGAAGAATTAGAAACGATGAGAAAATGAAGACAAGTGTCGAGACACTAGTCAGCGGTTGCGTGACACGCCGCGGCCGCTAACTAGGTCGTTTGTGCCGCGGCCGAGCCAGCAGCATGCCAGCGCCAAGCCAACGAGTGCGGGGCCCACTACAAAATAATCTTAATCTGGCAACGGAATGGACGATGGACTGGATTTCCGTCGTCCACTGGCGACAGACTGGCGACGGACTCCAACGAGTTTGGTTAACGACGGACTGGCGATCATTTTTTGGCGCGTATGTTGGCACCAAAGTTAACGACGGACTGGACGACGGACCAATCCGTCGTTAAGATTAATTTATTTTTTTTATTTTTATTGCTGACGACGAACTGGTCCGTCGTCCAGTCCGTCGTCCAGCCCTTTAAATCAGTCGTCTTCCTCCTTTCACGAAAAACAGCCGCTACAACCCTAAATTCATCCCCCACCAGCGATTTGGAGTTCCCACCGCCGTAATACTCCCATGTAAGTGCAATCCCTCCATTTTCCTTCCCCTCTTTCTATTTCTATCCTTTTTTTTTTAATTTTTCCGTTGTTTGAAGCTCCTCCTCCACCCCTGCGCCGCTGCCGCCCCTCCCCCGCGCTGCTCCGGCTGCTGCCGTCTCTCCGCGCCGCTGCTGACGCCGCCCGAAGCCCTCCCCGTCGCTGCCCTCTTCCGTTAAGGATCGAATTCCAATTATTTTTTATAATTATTATTAATTTGTATGTTAATTATGTTTAAGTAAATTGTTAATTGTATAATTGTGTTAGATAATTTGTTAGAGAATTTTTAATTAAATTGTTCATTGTGTAATTGATAATTAATTGTGTAATTATAATTGTTAATTTGATTATTTGTAATTGTTAATTGTGTTTGACACTTAAATTGTCTAATTGTTAATTGTGTGTGTTAGAAAATTTGTAATTGTGTAATGCTAGACCTATAACTAATTAATTAGGGTATTTTTAATTAGGTTATTTGATAATTATACATAATTAACTAATTAAGTTGAATTAATTAGGGTATTTTATTAATTATAGTAGGTTGAATTATGTTAATTAGGATATTGTTAGGGTATTTTATTTATGCTATTTACTTAAGGTTTAATTATTTAATTTGTTAATATATATATTTAATTTGTTAATTTGATATAAATTGATTTAATTAGTTGAATTATATTTAATTATTAAATTTGTTGATTTATTACTTGTTAGTAGAGTTTATTAGGATAATTGATTAATTTGTTAAACCCAAATTTTGATTAATTAATTTTAATTTGTTTAAATGAATAAATTAGTTTATAGTTTTGTTAATTGAATAATTGAATAAATTATTTTCTAAATTACTTAGGGTTAAGGATAATTAATTAATTAATCCTTAACAAATTAGTGTTAATTACTTTAGTTAATTCACTAATTTGAATTTTTTTTTCTAATTATTGTAATTAATCCATAATAAATTAATTAGTTTAGTTAGTGTTAGTGTTAAGGATAATTGACTAATTTGTCTACTTGATGTAAATTATTATATCTTAGTTTAAATTGTTAATTAATTAGTTTAAATTGTTAATTAGTATTAGTTTGTTAATTTAGCGTTAGTTTAATTATATGTTAATTTAAATTGTTTAATTAGGGTTTATTCAATTACGGCTGTCGCTGCCCGACTCCTCTCTCAGCCTTTCCGAGCCGCCTTCTGCCGCTCCGGCGCTCCCTACTTCGGTGAAAGGTAATTAAATTATAATGATGTACTTATTTTATTACTTAGGTTAATTATATGTAATTAATTAGGTAATTTTTAGATTATTTAGCATTTAGAATGAATTAGTTAATTTTTGTATTTAATTTGATTAATCATGTTAGTTAGATTAATTTAACAGCTGTAGGTTAATTATACTAATTTACACCCAAATAATTTAGACTAATTTAGATTAATAATTATTATTGCATTTACTAATCGAATACTTTGTTCATATTTTCTCTAAGTCTGTTTAATTTCTTAATGAGTTATAAATTGAATTTATTGTTTAATTTAAATTATTGTTTTAATTGACACAAACATATAATGTAGGTTAATTAGTTTAGTTGATTGTTTCTAATTTCTTAATTTTGGTAATATAGTATAACCAAATGGGGGATTTATGACATTGAGATAGACGTAATTAAATTCTTAAGGATCTTCTCCCTTCGGGATAGATTTTGATTACGTCTTAAGGATCTTCTCCCAATATGTGTAATATTATGTTGTGGTGGTTTGATGAGATGCATGTGTTGTGATATTTTAATTATTATGTTCGAATGTTTTGATCATGAAATGTATGTTGGGATGTTTTCATGATTATGTCAGCTGGCTGTTTTGATTAGATTTAGTAATATAGGTTATTTGGATGCAATTAGGTATTATATATATAACTCAATTTGGATGCAATTAGTTTAAATGATATCGGGGGTAAAAATCTTGATTGTAACATGTAACCCTTATTAATGACCGAAATGATCGTGATCTCCAAATGCGTAGCATCAAACAATCTAAGCATCAACATGTAATTCATAAATGCAAATCAATGACGTACAAAACATTTTAAACGTAAGGATATTCCCTCTCTCTATTAAAGTCCAAATAATTTACCAATACATTATCGCCCTTTATTCAACTCCAAATAATTCAATTTCTGTACTGAACTCCAAATGATTCAACTTCTCTATTGAACTCCAAATGATTCAATTTCTCTATTGAACTCCAAATGATTCAACTTCTCTGGTGAACTCCAAAAGATTAACACGTTGTGTAGAAAACTTAACACATTCGAATTTTACCTTATTAATTAAAAATGCAACTTCTATATGTTCAATATAAAAATTCTGCGTATACGTCATTTGCCTATCATGAATCTTATTTATTTATTTATTTTCAACATAATAGATGTCTTGAAGTCGGCGCGGTTCTCCACGAGATGAAGTGGGGACTCCTCGTGGTAGGGGTTCACGACGATCTCCTCTATCCATTGGTAGGGGTAGTTCCCCGGGCTCATCGTCTGGATATGAGTCCGGGACCGGTCTGAGCCACCATATTGGTGGCATACACATCGGCGGTCCGTCATCTGGCTCTGACATTGATGGTCAGAGAGAGTGTAGACCCACAAGTGACTTTGTTCTATCTGTGAGTGAGCTGGGGTACGTAAATGCAATCACATCTTCAATTTTGACAATTATTTAATTAGTTATTCAAAAATCTAACATAAATCAATCTAAAATTACTTATGTAGGGGATTTTACCCGCATGCCGACCCGGTAGATTATATTTGGGAACTATTTAAGATAGTTACCAACCCGACTGGATACAGTTGGAAGCTCACACCTGAGGACGTGAGACAGCGATATTGGGAGGAGTTTAAGGTTCGAAAATTTACTAAAACTTTCAAATTCATTCTTAATTATAACTTATAACTACAATTTCTAACATACATTTTCAATGCTAGAAAAAATTTACTTGGGAACCGGCACTCGATGCCAAGATTCGGGAGCTATGGTATGATAAGATCCGGGAGAGATATAACGATTATATCTACAGATAAAGAGGAGGAGGAATGATCCGCCACTCAGAGGTGGGAAGCCTGGGTGGTGGACTGATGATGTGTGGATGGGTTGGCTCGCTTACTGGTCCCGGGATGATGTTGTGGCCAAATCCCAGGCAGCGAGGCGCAACCGGATGTCTGAGCCTCAGGGACCGGGTACTGGTCCTATCAAGCATAGGGGAGGGTCCAAGTCGGTCATGCAACGAGCTGAGGAAAAGGTAATAATATACTTTAAATAATAATTATAATTATATGGTACAATTTTAATGCATATACACATGTTTCAATAACACAAACTCCATTGTGATTTCATGCATAGGGTCGTGAGAGGGGAGTAGCTCCGATTGACTGCATGTTCGACTCCTTCCTCGATGAGCATCGATATGCGGACGGGACATACACCGATCCGAAATCTGAGGCGATAGCGGTAAGTTTTAATTTCAAAAGAATATATATATATATATTATATTTTCAACATTTATAATATGTATACTAACAAATGTTCATTACTTGTTTACATGCAGACTGAGGTGTTTCGCCGTGCTGACGAGGAACGGGCCCAACTACCCGAGGGGGACCACGATGCAGTCGACATAAACGAGCTGTATCTAGAGGTTCTTGGCGGCCCGGACAAGAAGAAGAGGATGTTCGGCACGGGAGGCGCCGCGAAGGCCTTGAGAGCATCCAGATTTGGGGGATCCTCGTCCACATCACGAGCATCCAGAGACGAGGTTGAGGAGCTGCGGCGCCGAGTCGAGGAGCAGGATCGCGAGCGCCGTGAGTACCTTGCTGAGCAGCAGAGATTGGCTGAGCAGATGGCGCTCATGCAGACTCAGTACGCCGATGTGATGCGGTGGATGTCTCAGCAGCAGGGAGGAGGTAGTGCACCCTCCTTTCCCTCTTATCAGCCTCCCCCGTCTGATGCCCCTCCCCATTTTCCTCCTGATGATGATTATGATTCGTAGATGCTACTGATACACTTTACTATTTTTTTTATTATATGGTTTGTCGTGGGATGTTACTGATACATTGTTTTATTTTGTTCATTATATGAAATCCGCGTTCATTTTGAATTTCATTTGATTGTTTCAATTTTTAATTATTGTTCAATGTTGGATTATATTTGTATTGTTTGTTGTGACACGTTTTATGTAATGGATAATAAAAAATAAATTGAATTATTAAAATTAAAAAAACAAAATAAGCTAACGACGGACTGGAATTCGTCGTTAGGTCAACGGTCAACGCCCCTAACGACGGATTTCAGTCTTTCGCCACTAACGACGGATTATATTTGTCGTTAGTTTTCCGGCACCGTCAACGGTCGCCGGGAGAAGGTGACGACGGAATTACAGTCCGTCGTGACTAACTACGGATAAAATCCGTCGTTAGCTAACGACGGACTGTCTTTTCCGTCGTCCGATGGGCTAACGACGAACGAAATACAGACGAAAAAATTCCATCGTTAGTCCGTCGCTAGCCTCGCGGGACGACGGATTTCCTATGCTAAAGACGGATTTTTCCGTCGCCAGTGGCGTTTTTTTTTGTAGTGGCCAGCACAACCTAGTCAGCGGTTGCTGACCAGGCTCAGCAGCCGCTGACCTCCCGGACATTGCGGGGACCGTTACAACGAACCCTAGAGTGGCACAGAGCCACCGGGTCAGCGGCCGCTGACCTCTACACGGTCGTTGACCCACCTCTCATCTATATATTCTCCACGAGTTCTCATTTGACGGGACACGACTTTTGGCACGCAATTCGAGACTAATTTCAACGCCACTTTTCAGCACTACTTTTAGAAGTTTTCATTTCATAGTTTTAGCTCGTCTCGACCTCGATCCGAGAGTCGAGACCTAGATAGTTCGTCGCATTGTTTTCGTCTTCAAGTTAGCCGATTGCAACATTCATAGTTTCGTACTTCGTTTCCAGAATTTCATTGTGGATTCAAGACCGTTTCCAGTTCTTAGTCCATGTTCGTTTCGTTTCCCTTTACTTATTCTTGTTTCGTTTATCGCTTTTGTTTGTTTTATCGTTTATGCTTTCGATCTCTTATTCCGTTTTCGATTTCCACATTTTTTTCCGTGCTTCTTTTGAATTCAAGTTCCAAGTTATTGCTTTTCTTAGAGTATATTTAAATTGTTTTCTTAGATTAGATTTAATTCGCTTTCTTAGATTAGATTTAAATTGCGTTTCTTATTTACGTTTGCCTATAATTAAATCTTCAAATCAAATCCTTTTTATTGTTTTCCGTTTATGAACAAAGAATTGAATTTCCCTTCTAAGTCGTCCTTGTGAATACGACTTGAGTTGACTTACTATTGCTAGATGACCTCGTTCTAAATTGCGAGCGACTCGAACAATTTTAGTCGAAACACCAACTACCAAAAATTAATTTGTAGTACAATATATATATGTCTAATACAAATTACGTAATTATACAATGCAATACTATGTATATATTTAATGCAAATTTCATGACTATACAATGCAACAATAAACAAACGAATAACCAAATTGTTTGAGAGTGAGTTGAGGGCGTAGTTACCAAAATATGCTCCGTAATAAGTGGTATTGCTATATTTTTTGAATTTTCATATAGAAACCGCCAATAAAGTTTGTCCATAATACCATTTTGCATTGCAAATTTACGATGCAACACGCGTAGACCAAAATTTCGGGATTAAATCTACACCATTAGATCTAATGCAATAGACAGTCAGGATTACTTCATATTTTATACCAAAAAATCACTTTTTACCTAAACTCACCTCTATATATATATATATATTGATAAAAAAATATATATAGATGAGCTTTATAATAATTAAGTAAGAGGTAATGCATGCATGGTAAAAAGAAAGAAGATGATATCCACCACCACTTGCGGTGAGCACGGTTCGGTTCGATAACCGAATCAAAAAAATAAAGAAAATTGAAAAAATTAAAACCAAAAAATGTAAAATTGTAATTGAAATTTTTAGTTTGGTTCAGTTAAAAACCGAAAAATCTAAAATCTATAATATTAAATAAATATTTATTAATAATATATTTAATAAGTAATATTAAATAAATAATTATGTAATTAATAATATTAAATAAATAATTATTAACAATATATTTCGGATCGATTTACGTTATTTCGATTTTTTTGGTATTAAAATTAAAATCAAACCGAAAAATAGAAGAATCAAAAATTATAAAATCAAAATCAAAATCAAATCAAAAAGAAAAAAAAAACCGAATTAAATTTAGCAATTCGATTCGGTTTAATTTGATTTTTAATATTTATTAAATTTTGCTCAACTGCTATCCACCGCATTAACATGTTTGTCTTTACCTAACTTTATTTATGGATATATATATATATATATATATATATATATATATATATATATATAT
>JAPKLX010000068.1:52137-97498 GCA_026898415.1 Leonotis leonurus | reverse complement strand
ATATATATATATATATATATATATATATATATATATATATATATATTATCTCTTTAATTTCTTTTGATGAGTTGTCCACACATGCATATGTGTGATGTCCTACTACTCCTTAAATGGTGGCCACAATTTTAATATACTACGACCAAACATATGCATCCAATCCAATATTAATAATTTTGTGGACGAAGAAAAGAAATACCACTATATTGAATTTGAATTAATGAACGAGAATAAAAGGTCAAGAGAAATTAATTAAGTTATTTCAACATCTTTATATGTACGATTATCGTCTGGCCTCACATTACTTTATAAATTTTATCAACTATATATCATGGCTTACTCAAAATTTTTATTGGTGTTTACTTTGAGTGATAAGTTATATTGATAAAATGTATGATTGATTATGTGAAAGATATGATAGTTAAATTAGTTCAAAATTGAATAATCCCTCATTTATATTTCAAAATAAATAACACTAGATTAACTTGAATTATTTTTATTAATTAAATAAATAACACTAGATTAACTTGAATTATTTTTATTAATTAATCTTACCATGCAAAGTAAATATTGCCATAAACATCGTAATAATTATCGATACACACCATCTTATATTTTCCGTATGAAATGATTAAACTTTACTGATAATTTAATTAGGCCATCCAATTAACCTATTATATAATCTTATTTGAATTTATAATTGTAAAATTATACGATATATACACATATATTATATACACACATAATAACTATCATCGCGTGTACTTGAGTGGATCGTTGCATGTTTTGCACCGACACTATATACACACACAAAATAATATATTATACACACACATAATAAGTAAAAGAGAGTTATGATTAAGTAAGTAAATACTTTGTCACTTCCGTTAAAAGCGATATACTTTTTTTCACGTGTAAGTAATTAACGTAAAAGATAAAAAATAATAAAATTCAATATTAATGAAATAGTCCAAGAAAAATAAAGCCGCTTTTAGCGGGATCAAATAGTACTATCTATATCCCAGTAAATTTAACATAATTTATTATTTTAATATATTTATTTAAATATAAATTATATCATACTTATTAGGATGAAGGGACTACTAATCAGTTATTAAATTTTGTATTTTCTATGAGTTGAACATACACAAGAGATGATATTAATTCGGATGCAAATAAAAAATGCATGTAAAAGATGTAATCGTGTTTTGAAATGTGAAGCATGATAAAATGAAATTGAATTAATGATTACCTAGGGCATAATCTCGAAAATTGACAGAAAATTATTTTACATTATTTATAAATATAAATTTTAAAATATTACATGTTGATGAATTATAAAAAATTATTATTAAAAATGTAATAATTTGTTTAAAAAGTAATATAAATTTATACATTATAAGATGTAAATATTATTTACCGTGATTTATCGTATATAGAATGTATTGGTAAAAAATCACATTACATATATTTTATTAACATAATTGCAAATTCATGCTACATGAAAAATTATATCAATTGCAAAATATAATTGTTACACTACAAAAAAAAATTATTTTAGCAACGGAATTTTTCCGTTACTAAAACAAGAAATTATGTTACTAAACGTTTTAGTAACAGATTTGTAACGGATTTATCCGTAGTAATATCGATGGTTGCTAGAAAATTTAACAACGGAATGTGTTACGTTACTATATATAACAACGGAATTGTAACGGAATTTTCGTTTTTAGAATGGTTTCTTCTATTTTAGTAACGGAACTGTAACGGAAAATTCTGTTACTAAATATTTAATAACGGATAATTCCGTCATTAATTCTGTTACTAAAATTTTACAAAAATTCTGTAACAATTCCATTGTCGATCCGTTAAAATTTAGAAACGGAAAAATTTTCCGTCACTATTCCGTTGCTATATAATGCATTTTTTGTAGTGTTACATGCAGACTTATTCCGTGTAAAATTTATTGGTATATAATCACTTGATGTCGTAATTAGAAAAAATAATTTAAAAAATTGTCTCTTTATTTGTTAGATAAAATCAATTAATTAACCAAATCAAATAAATAATTTTTATTCGGAAAAATATTTATTTAATCAATAAATAATTAATGTTATATGTATAAAAACTTATCTTGTTGGTAAGTCAAAATTAGACATAACAATCAAGTAATATATTCATGGATAGTGGCTATCCATATATGAACACACTATCATTTTAGTTTTTGTATATTGATATGGATAATTATTATTTTTACCCGCAAAAATTATACCAAATATACCCGTAAAATATTAGCGAACATATCTATTAAGTACCGCTCACCCACCTAATATCAATCATATTTTTATATTTTTTTTCTATAAATTATATGTATATTATTGCCTAAAATTATATATTGATAAAGTATATACTAAGATTTTAATGTGGGATAAACTAATCGCTTAGTTTATAAGTTATATTTCGATTATTATTATACTGACTTAAAGTCTACAAAATATATATGAAGCTAATAAACTATGAAATAAAAATGATATGAAAATAATTAATATTATAAAGTTTATTTACTCATGAATCAATATCACTCATGTAACATGAGTGTTAAAAATTAAATATAAACTTAGCATGTAAAATTCTACTACATATAATTTGTCAACTAATTGTTTAAATTAAACTATAATTTAATATTAAACTGGAAAATTTTAATTAATTAATTATTTATTTTATAACTTAATAATCGAGTAAATTAGAATTTTCAATAAAAAAATCTATGTTATTTTTTTTTTAACTCTTATTCAATTTAATATGAGTAAATTTTTTAGTATATATTAAAATTGATAGTGAATAAAGTTGAGATTTAAGATAAATATGATCAATTGTTTGAAAATTTTAATAATTGTGTAAATTAAAATTTTCAATAAATTAAACTATGAATTTAAAATTTTAATTGGTATGAAATTTAATACTAATGAAATATTTTTTTTAATAAAAATATTATATATTTTATTTATTGAATTATATGAATTGGTGAATATTCTAGATTTTAGATTTTATTCGATGAGTTATATGTATTAGTGGATTGAAATATTATATATTTTATCTCACTAATTTTTTAATAAAAATATAATGAAATAATTATTAAATAAAAATCAAATTATATATTTCATTATAAATATTATAGATTCTTTCTAAATTATTGAATTATATTTATTGCAATGTTGACTGAATAATTAATTAAATAAGATTACAATGATGATTTATTACTATATAAAACATAATTAAATCATATTAATAAAATTACCATATATAATATATTAATTTTTATTAGAAAAAATTGTGGTTTGAAATAAATATTGCATATAAATTAAATTTATATCCAAAAAATTGTAATTTTACACATCAATTTTGAATTAAGCAAAGGACTTTAATATATAATCGTTTAATATATTATATAGATTATAATGTTTGTCCATTAATCTTAGATGGGTACAATCTAAGATCGGAAAGGAGTCGACGTACATGTGGGGCAATGCGCACCACAAATTACATTAATTGTATTAACGAAGTGATAATAATGCTTAATTAGAAGGAGATGTCGTGAATTAGAACGCAACGTACTCCGTTCACCATTTTCATTTTCTATTTTTAGGTATCACTGACAACTCGCAACAATAAAATTGCAAATTTATTCAAATTATTATTATTATTTCCACCTCTCACTTGTCTCACTTATCATATTAGAGTATTTCTCATTACTTGTCTCATTTTTTAAAGAGATATAAATTATGGTGTATTAGAGGGGATTAATGGTAATAAAATAGGTGAAATAAGTGAAAGAAGAAGTAGGTGGAAAAAATAAATAAGAAGATAATAAAGTGAGTATTGATATGCGATCTTCATACAATGTTTTAGATTATCGTACTAGAGATTTATGCTATTAGAGTTTACAACTTTCAACCCTTATTATGCAATTTGTTCTAACAAGTGGTATTAAAAGTCATTCTACATATGATTCTTTGAGATTTGATATTCTTTGAGATTTGATCGTTGTATGTTAATTTATTGTTGATCTTTCGATTTAATTTCAATTGGTTTGGATGAGAATTGGATATTCATATTTTCTTCTTTTTTTCCGCCGTTTATGAACTTGCTTGTTCGGTTTTCCCAAATTTCCAAAATTGGGGAATAATTGCATCTCCTTAACGAATTCGTTCGGATACTTGTAATGGGTAAATCAAAACGCCCATGTGAATCTTATCTTTTTGATTTTGTTAATTGCTATGCACACAAATCGAGACAATTCTAACTAATTGTCTTGGATGATTATACGATACAAAATAATTAATTATGATGCAATAAGCATGTGGTTGACTTTGTTTGATTGGGCTACATATAAATTATCTGATAAATGAGACGTGATGTAGTCAGCTATTTTTTAAGTGTTCTTCCTCATTTACAGTATGTAGTTGTATGAATATATGCAAAGCAACAGTGGGTTTTAAATTTTGAATCTACGATTTAATATGAATGCAAGTGATTTGAGGCAAATCATTCATATGTGGTTTTGCCTATATATGTTGGCTAAGTTTGAGTTGCCATGTGATTATATGAGTTGCTATCATTTTTTATGCAATTCGGTGATGCTCACTAATGATTTCAGAAACCATAATTGATAAGATTTAATATCTTTTATGATGAATTATATTATTTATTAATCTCCTATTCATAATATATTATCGTTTGGGCTCCACTTGAGTGACCACTCTGTCCGGGTCAACCAAACTATTGGACATATGTTCCGGCCTCTTCTATTAGGTGCTTTAGTTAAAGTAAAATATTGTCAAAATGACATTTTTTGTGTAGATTATTGTACATAATAATATATATGGTTGTTGTGTCTACAATTAATGCGTTTGTCCATTGACCCAAAGGCCAATCGACATTTGGCAGAGTTGTTTACACATACTGTTGAGATAAACATGTGACAATTGTTAAGTACTTTGTGTGAGCAATAAATCAGTCCAAAGATTAATTGTTGTTTGACACGACCTTATTGTCAATATTTGATCTTTGCGTCAAGAGTACCACTTGCAATCAATGTTGATGTCCAAAGACTAGACATTAATGTTATGTTTGGTATCTTAGGATGAGATTTATACATTGACCATTAGTTAGGACATTAAGTTCAATTGTGCATTGTACATCCTGGTGCATATTTTGATTTTATTTTGGTTCTTTTGTTCTACTTCAGTTAATTCATCATCTGCTGCCTCAATATTATCTAACAGCAATCATGTTCTCATGATAAATGGGACTAACTTTAAGGAATGGAAACGACACTTGCATATAGTGTTGGGCTGTATGGATATGGACTTTGCATTCAGAATAGAACAGCTTGCACCTCTCACTACGGATAGCACTCCCAATGCTAAGACGAAATTTGAGAGGTGAGATCGTTCTAACCGCGTAAGTCTGATAATCATGATGCACAACATTTTGGATGCCTCTTCAGCTAAAGTTTTCCTTGAGGAGCTAGAAAAGCATTTTGGAAAGAATGATAAAGTCGAGATGACGTCTATTATGTCGACACTAATGTCAATGAAGTATAAGGGTCAGGAAAACATAATGGAATACATTATGAAGATGTTCCATATTTCTTCAAAACTCAAAGCCCTAAAGATCGAGTTTTCAGAAGACTTGCTCGTTCTTATGGCTCTAATGTCACTTCCTAATCAATATAATGAGTTCAAGTCAGTTATAACTGTTAACAGAAGAAATGGACTCTCAATGAGTGCTGGGAACCCTCACAAAATTTTGTTTTGATGATGTTCTTTCGAAACACACTTAAATTTATTTCATGTCTTGCTTGTTAGACCAGCCTGCTCAACCTGTAACAGGGAGATCCCTTTTCGTTATGAGTGAACCTGATAGAGAGCAAACCTGCCTTTTTGATTTAAACCAGGTTAGCTGATGACTAAAATGTAAAGGACTTAAAATACATTAAGTATTATGTCCTATAGGAAGTCATCTGTCCTAGCTAGTCCTCTGTTTCTGAAAGTAGACCAGCTCACCCGATGCAAGTAGACAACCTGATGAAAGTCACTCAACCTGGACCAAACCTGTCCTACACCCAGTTGTTCTAAACTTCATAAGGAGCAAACCTAGACCAGACCACCTTGCTGGTAGTGAACCTGACCTGATTGACCAGAACAACTTGGAGAGTGAACATGTCTCTTACACATTTAATTGGAGATTATGTAATCCCCAGATATACAATGCGTCATCTGAAATGTTACATAGTCATCTGATATTTCTCGAAGTCATCTGGGTATACAATACGTCACCCGATGTACTTAGAGAGAATCTTATCATTTGTGGCACGTCATCAGATTTCTCAAGAATGAAGGAGAATCAATCGTAGCTTAAAGAAAGAAAGAGATGAATCAATTATCTACTTTCCATAATCAAGGATTCAAATCTACGATTGGCAATCAACATTTATATCATGTCAATCAATTCCAACAATCATAAATCAAATTATGAGCCTATAAAAGCTGCGAACAAAATCTGGAGGAGTACAACACGAACTTACACGAAATCTTACAAAGCTGAAACTCTACCTAGAAATCGACTCAACCATTGAAGCACTCAACGAGTAGATTTCTTATTCCAGAAATTGTTCAAAGTCCAACTCGATTCAAGTCTCTGTCTTAACGAGAAGAAGGAGAGTTGATATCTTTGCTAGCTTAGTAGTTTTCTAAGTGGATTAATGTGAAGGTATTTGTAGCAGATTTATCTGCAAGTTGTAAGGGACACGACCCTATTCGTGCACAAGTTTCTTTCTAGCTTTGACTGGAACTTGTGGCTCGTACTCAAGAAGTATAAAGAAACGAGTTATCCTAGTAGTGGATATCCAATCTAGTTTTGATTCGACCGTGGACATAGGTGGCCCCGAACCACATAAAAACGACTGTGTTCTTTACTTTACATATTTATTTTTCAATTGTTTTATTCGCTAACCCTGCACTCGAACGCAAACTTGCATTGTTTTAATCAACTTCTAATATATTCGGTTAAGTGTTTACAAAGGTTTTCTAATAAGAGCAACAGATTAAATCCACCATATTTCGCACACTACACATTGTTAGATAATAAGATCACTCTTGCTATTTGCTTTGCGTAACTCACGAGAGAGATCTTATTTGGACAGATTGGTAGTGAACCTGGTCTGTCAAACTTAAGCAATCTACTTTCGAGAAAGCTTAAACTCTGACTAATTAGACAAGTAAACTGAAAAGTTCATATTTGGTGTATACCCCCCTCCCCCCACCCCCACCCCCATACACCAAACCTTGCTCTTTCGGGAACAACAATGAGCTCATTTCTCAATATGTTCAAGAGGAAGAAAGGTTGAAGCATGAGAGGACTGAAAGTGCCCATGTGGCAAGTACCTCTAAGGCTAAGGGCAAGAAAATATCTTTTGATAAGGAAGTTGCTAAAGGACCGACTCAAAAGAAACAGCATCAGAAACAAAGTTGTTTCCTCTTTGGGAAGCCTGATCACATAAAGAAAGAATGTGCAAAATATCACGTCTGGCTTGCTAAGAAAGATACGGTTCTCACTCTGGTCTGTTCTGAGGTTAATTTAACTTCAGTACCGAGAAATACTTGGTGAATAGATTTTGGTATTACTACTCACATAAGTATTTCTATGTAGGGTTGTCTAAGCTACTGAAATCCAAATGATGGTGAAAGGTACATCTTTGTGGGAGATGGAAAGTCGGTAGAAGTTGAAGCTATAAGACATTTTAGATTGTTATTAGAAACTGGTTGCTATTTAAAAGACATTTTCGTTGTACTATCATATAGACGAATTTTGATTTCTATTTGTTTATTGGACAAATCTGGTTGTCATTTTTCATTTGTAAACAATCAATTCACTTTATCTTTTAATTCAAATGTTATTGGTATTGGTTATTTGAACTCTTTCGACAATCTATATCTATTGGACACAATTTCTTCATATAATAAATTCTTGCATTTTGAATCACGTGGTACTAAAAGAAAGTTAAAATAAGGAAAATTCGGCATCATTATGGCATAAGCACCAAGGTCACATCTGTAGAAATATAGTTGAGCGACTTGTGTTAGATGACATTTTGGATTCCCTCGATTTCACAGACTTTGATGTTTGTGTTGATTGCATCAAGGGAAAACAGACCAAGAATAAGAAATTATGTGTCAATAGGTCTTCAGAAGGCCTCTTTCCCTTTGGCATTTTGGAATGGCCAGCAATATTTCATTTCCCTTATAGATGATTATTCTTGTTTTGGCTACCTATATCTTATTCATGATAAAAGTCAGTCCGTAGACGTGTTCAAGACTTTTAAAGCTGAGGTTGAGAATCAACTCAGCAAAAAGATTAAGGCTGTCAGATATGATCGTGGTGGTGAATACTATGGTAGATATGACGGATCAGGTGAACAACGTCCGGGACCTTTTGCTAAGACAACTTATATACTGAATGGAGTACCAACTAAGGCAACTGCTAAAACACTTTATGAGCTTTGGACTGGCCGGAAGTCTAGTCTTAAGCACCCCCTTATTTGGGGATGTCCGGCTAAAGCAAAGCCTTATAGGCCTCATGAAAGGGAATTGGATCTCAAGACAGTTAGCATCTATTTCATTGGTTACTCTGAGCATTATAGGGACTATAAGTTTTACGATCCCACTAATAGGAATATTTTGAGGCGTGAACTAATACTTTCTTTGAGTAAGTTGAATTTGGGGGAGAAATAAGATTAGGGATATCACTTTTTAGGAGGATTCGAACTTGAATCTTGCTACTACTTCTAGTAGTGCTCAGGCTATTATTCTTGTCATTGCTCGAGAAGCAGATTTGGAACCTCAACCCGATATCATTGAAGATATCCCCATTCAGAATGATCAAACTCAACAACCTCAAGAACTAGTGCAATTAAGGAGATCCACTAAGTGCATTGATGCCATGAATGAAGAGTATAAGTCTATGCAAGACAATAAGGTTTGGGAACTTGTCCTATTGCCAGAAGGTGCAAAGGCCATTGGTTGTAAATGAATTTTTAAGACCAAAATGAATGTAAATGGTAGTGTGGAGAGGTATAAGACATGTTTTGTAGCTAAAGATTATACTCAAAAGGAATGCATTGACTGTTCAGAGACTTTCTCTCCAGTTCCATCGAAAGACTCTTTTAAGATAATTATGGCTCTTGTTGCTCATTTCGATCTTGAGTTACATCAGATGGATGTTAAGACTATGTTTCTCAATGGATACATTGGGGAAACGATATATACATTGCAACCAGAAAACTTTGAATTAGGTGACTCAAAGAATATGGCCTGCAAACTAAAGAAATTCATTTATGTGCTCAAATAAGTTTCTCGTCAGTGGTGCCACCAATTTCATGAAGTCGTTATCTCATTAGGATCTGAGATAAATATAGTTGATGATTGTGTGTATCACAAGTTCAGTGAGAGTAAGTTTGTGTTCCTGGTCCTTTATGTGGTCGATATCTTACTTGCCTCTAAGATATAAGTTTATTGCATGACACTAAGAGATTCCTGTCAGAGCATTCCGAGATGAAAGATCTCAGTAAGGCATCTTTCGTATTAGGAATTCAGATAAACTGTGACCGATCTCGAGGTGTTTTTGGGTTATCACAAAAGAACTATATCGATAAGGTACTAAAGAGATTTTGGATGCAAGATTGCAGACCAGGTGATACCCCAATTGCTAAAGGAGATGAGTTTAACCTTAAGAAATGCCTTAAAAGCATCCTTGAACTTCAGGAAATGTAGAAAATTATATATGCTTCGATAAATGGACGTCTAATGTATGCTCAGGTATGTACTCGTCCGAATATTGCATACATAGTAGAAATGTTAGGTAAATATTTGAGTGACCTTGTGATGATTCATTGGATAGCAGTCAAAAGGGTTATAAGATATCTACAGATAGAGATGTCAAAATTAACATGAAATGGCCTGGCCTGATGGCTTACCTGGCCCACCCATAATTAGGGCCGGGTTGGGCTCAAAATATAGAAGTCCAAAAAGTTTAGGGCCGAACTAGCTCGGGCCATTGGCCGACGGGCATATGGGCTAAAAAAGCCTGGTGGGCTACGAGCCAATTTGACCCGCTCATATTTTTAATATTATTTTAATTTTTTTCACAATATTTAGTATACATTTCCCTCATAATAATTATATTTTCAATAATCTTATAATTTAGTCAAATTTTTATACGATAATATTTTTATATCATTTAGAAATATTACATTTTATTTGATTTTATTACAAACTTATTTTTGTACTCTAATTAATACTAAAAAATTAACATACATTATAATATAATAATATACAACTAAACTTATATCTTGATGCACTATTTTTATTTATTTATGAACTTTATAAAATGTAATTGATTTTCATTATATTTTAAATTTATAAAAATAAAATTTTAATTCATGGGCCGATTTGGCCCGTTGGCTCGGTGACCCGTGGTGGGCGGGTATGGGCTTGAATTCCAGCAGTTCAAGCTAATTTCAGGCTAGCTCGGCCCGACCCATAAGATCAATTTAGCCCAGTGGACTGGGCCGGGCCAGTCACTTTGACAGCCCTATCTACATAGAACAAAAGACTACATGCTAGTGTACAGAAAGTCAGATCACTTGGAGGTCGTCGGATACTTAAATTCTAATTTTGTTGGATGCCAAGACAGCATGAAGTCCGCAACTGGATATGTCTTTCTATTGGCTGGAGGAGCTGTGTCATGGAAAAGTGTCAACCAGACACTTGTGGCTTCTTCCACTATGGAGACATAATTTATAAGATTTTATTAGGCTTCAGACCATGGAATATGGTTGCGGAGTTTGTCACGGGGCTGCGCATTCTAGAAAATGTGGAAAGACCACTTAAGTTGTATTGTGATAATAAAGTCCGCAGTTATATATTCCAATAACAACAAGAGTTTATAAGTTAAAGCACAATGACATCAAGTTTCTTGTTGTGAAAGAAAAGGTGCAGAGTAAACAGATATCGATAGAGCACATAAGGACAAACTCCATGATAGTGGATCCACTTACTAAGGGCATATTACCCAAGGTCACTCATGAGAATATTGCTCGTATGGGTGTGTCACCGTTGGATGATGTTTAGTTTCAGTGGGAGTTTGTAATTTGGTTGCTTTCGATACTTCAAACATTTGTAATAAAGTTGTTTTTCTGATTAGAAATAAAGTTTACTTCTTTACTCTGTCTTATGTAACATTTGCTTAAAGTTTAAAGTTTAAAGATGACCATTCGGAAATAGATGTTACATCTGATTTTCGTAATACCATCAGATCTATGTCGTTTGATTATGTTTGTGCATGTGATTATTGTTGGTTTAGTCATACATAATTTTGACGAAAGCTGCTTTAGTCCTTGTATGGATGTGGTCAATGGACGAGATTGTCAAGATATAGAAATCTTATAATAGCAAGTTTGTTTAAGCACTTATTCGGTTATACATTATCAAGTTGTATACATGGTGCTTAAGTGAGAGATTGTTAGATTAATTTTATAAATCTAAGTTGGGCACATATATAATTAATTAATGTATCAATTTCTATTATATTAAAGTGTATATACCTAAAGAGTAATTATTAAAATCATTAAGAGCCTCACTAATAATTACACTAAAGTTAAATAAATATAAAATGATGGATGGTCCCCAAAAGCCAGTCATGAAATCTCTGCATTCTCTTCTTTTCCATCAGAATAGACGCTATAGAAAGAGAAGTCTGGTCTTCTAGAAGATCCATCTGGTGTCCAATCAGGTCATTCATCTTCAGAATCACCAAATGACGAGTCCTGATTAGTTTTTCCGTGTTTGATCTTTATAAAATGCTTCATATTATCGTAGTAGAGATTTATGCTATTATGGTTTACATCTTTCAACCCTTATTTTGGAATTAATGTTCTAAGACATAAGTACTAATAAATTTATTATAAGAACATAATACTTCATATTTATTATTAACGTTATACTTTATTGTGCCTATTCAAATAATAATAATAGAAAAGCACATTAAACGTCTATGTTATTAATATGATTATGATTTGAATTTTACGTGCCATTCTAACATTCATTTATCTAAATTTTCATTTTTTTTGGCATTAAAATATAATTTTAATCATATTTAATATTATATATTTTTATTTCCGCGTGTACATATAATATTTATATTATATTCTTATATCGTATATTAGATTATATATTATTTTTATTTAATTATTATTTTCATGAATATAAATTAAAATATTATTAATGATATATTAATTTAATATGTATATTTTGATAACTAATTGATAATAATATATACACAATATATAGAACATTTTTTTTTGACAATTATGATATGTTCCTATATTCATCTTGTTATTAATTTTGTGGTTTATATATGATAATATATTCATGTATTCGTCTTGTTTACTTGAAAGTTTGTGATTTATAGATGTTGATATGTTTATATATTTACATTGATCTCTTGAGTACTTGTAGTTTATAAACAATGATCATATGTTCTTATGTTTGTCTTGTTATCTTGAGGACTTGTCGCTTATAGATAATGAGGATATGTTCTTATATTCATCTTGTTTACTTCAAGACTTGTGTTTTATAGATGTTGATATTTTCTATATTTGTCTTGATATCTTGAAGACTTGTGGTTATATATATTAAGATAAATTGTTAAATTTGCATTGTTCCCCTGAAAACTTGTGGTTTGTAGCTTGATGATTTCATGTTATCTATGTTTCCTCACGATATTATTTGTTTAGACAAAATGTAAGAACGACCCACTACCCTGACCACTGAGTACAATTTCAGAGTACCCACTCCATATTTTGCTAAATAAAATTTAGGCCAGTAATGAGAAGCGGAGCAGCGTAAAGGAAATTGGGTGATTTAATGCTTAAATTTAATTATTTTAGGTGAATCATGTTGGGACTTTAAGTTTGAGATTTCGTTTAAATTTCATATATCATAGACATTCTATATTAATACATATTGATCCCGGAAGAGCAGGTTCGGGGAAGGGGAAATACACCAAACTCCAAGTTTTGCTTGTTTCCTAGATCGAGGTCAGCTCGCTCGCTTACCAAGTTAGTTCACTAGGATATCATGTCACCTTCTCTGTAACAGAGAGACTGATATGCTCAGATGAATGCTTGATATCAAAGTGAGTGATATGTTCTTGAACAAGTCGACTGACAGCTAGGTGGAGCAGGCCATTTCATCTATTAATAGATAGATTGTGTGCATAAACGTGTGATATGTTGGTTGCTCTTATAGTAAAAAAAATATTCTTTTAATTTAGCCAACAATTCTTTAGAAAGATTAAGTGACACAACAAAATGCATAGCTCGATGCTCTTTACATATCAACTAGCTAGTGATCTATAAACAAGTCAATGCAATAAGGAAATACATAATATAAAGAACACAAATAATTTTAACGTGGTTTCGAAAACCCCCTATGTTTTTTCTGAAGTGAAACGGTGAGACGATCAAGACTCATTGTTTTTTCATGAGTTTTAGACTTTTTAGGCCAAATTCCTTCGTCTACTAGCTCAAATATGCAATTGTTTGTTGTTGCTCATTGATATGATATTTGTGAACTGCATTATTCTTGATGAACCATTCCTCTTAGCTGATATATCGCTCTTGAATGTATTTTGGGCTTCAATGGTAGTTTGCCAGTTCTCATTCTACTTGGTATGTTCCCTCTAGCTATGTAATATTTTCTTAACAGTTGATGTTGATCTTCTCATTAAGCTCGATACCACTTGAATGATTGATACCATTTGATAGATCATACCACTTGTTGGAAATAATCCATGTCGGTAATATGATACTATGATCTGATGACATCTCTGTTTTGATCTCTTGATGATGTTCCCATTTAATCAAACTGATACTACCACTTGTTGGTCTGTATAATGGACAATCTGAAGAGTGATTTATAGGATGACCAAATTGTCTCTACCTCATTTGAGTGTGAGTGTTACATGCTCTATCTTGCCATTGTGCAAATGATCACGTTCCCAAATAATTTTAATCAAACGTCATTGATCTCATTTACTTTAGTAACATGTATAATGAATTTTGAAAGATGACAAAATAGTAAAGCAAACAATTTATTTTTAATATAATTTTGAATAGAGCAACTTAACGTGGATAAGTACACGCATATGGGAAAAATTAAGAATTGAAAATTAGACAACTTGTTGATACATGCTTAGTTGGTTTCCCTTAATATGCTATATGTAGATAAGTCTGCTTTTACAGGTGAATTACTATGCACAACCTAATGAATTCCCTATTCACTTGAGCTCGTGATGTAAATTGTTGATATGTATCATGTTGAATTGAGTACTTGGTCTGTTATTCTTAAGTTGTAGATTGCATCTTGACTTGACATTCTCCCTTGATAACTAGTTGAACTCCAAGGGGTTAATATGCTTCTTGAATACCGATTCTCGATATGGGTCTTGATCTGTTGGAATCTAAATACTCATGATCCCATTTGTAGTTTGGAATGATCTGACACCATTTGAAGGTTGAGATAATCTATCACCATTAGGTTTGTATTAACCTGATTTGACTTTCTTTTTTATTGTGAGTTGAGCTGGTGAGGTTTTTGTGCAGAATAGTCTTTTTTATTTGTACATGTCTTGAATGATCTCTTCCTTATGAGTTTGTTTGTAGTTTCTTATTTCAGTCCAATTCATCGAAGCACAACTAATGGAGAGACTCAAGTAAGATATCTTATGATTGAGTGCAAGTTCCAAAACACTATTCCAACATCCAACTTGATAGGATCTGGTTTAGTGCTTGATTGCCCTGATTTGATCACCTTTATGCATGTTGGCATGTCTGCTATGTTAATATGAGGAACTGAGTTGACGTGGTCATCTTAACATGTAACTCCTCAAATGCAGCAATAGGGAATGTGTAGTTCCCCATTTTCCTGGTATGGATCTCTACTAATTATTCATGCATAAAATCATTAGTTGAAAAGAATGACGATATATGTCGATGAGAACTTACCTCTGAGTGATCATCCTCATTATCTAATGATATAACTCATAGATGATCTGGGTATTTCTCTTTAACTACCAGATCATCTTGTTTGTTATTGAGCTGTCTGTTGGAGCTTCTTGTATTTTCTCGCTATTTGTCGCGGTAAAATTTCTTATACTTGTCAGCACGCACTTCAAACTCGTTGAATCTCCTTCCAATTACAGTGTAGTCTTGTAGAAGCTCTTCATTAGAAAACTCATTTTTGTGAGCTTCACTCGTGAAGGTCGTCTTTGAAAATGATCTTACTTTAAGTGCAACCTCTTTGTTCTTTGTAACTTCAAGTTGTCTATGATTGACCTTATCTGCACCATGAATGCAGAATTTCATACTTATTATCTAATAATCTTCGTGTCCCAACAATTTTGGCCCATTTGACTAAAATTGTGAGTGTTTTTTAGTCAAATGGGCCAAGAATAATGAGATAGATGGAATAAAATATTAAATAATCGATCACAATATAAAGAGTTTAAATATGGTCTTTGTTGTAGCAGGACAAAATACATTTGTCAATCAGAAGGTAGAGCTCGGATGATCTTCAAATTCTGTTCACACTGTATGTACTTGTTAGACTTCATAGATGTTGAAGAGCCCATTTTTCGTGCTCTTTTTTAGCTTTTCTAGGTATAGATCGAGTCTTCTTTTCTTTGTTTTTGTGTCTTTGTGTCTTGGAGGACACACTTTTGTGAGACAGGTAGTTGCGAAGAGTCTTGGGCAAGTTAAGCCACATTCCGTGAAAGAGGTAAATTCCAGGGAAAGTAACACCAGACAATGTACCGTGCGGGATCTGAACCTGACATTTTAATGTTGGAGGTGAGGTTTCTTGAGAAACACCTTGGGCAAGCCGTTTGGAGACTCTCTGTGCCCAAGATGGAATACCTGGCGAACGAGGAGCTAAAAATGAAAGATTTGATGAGATCTTTGGAGGAGCGGATGCAGATTCTAACCATGGAGCACCAACAAAGAAATATATATTTTCTTTATCATGCCTGAGCTACATAAGGAAAGAATCAAGACGGTCAACTCCTAGGAGATATTAGGGATCCACTCAATAAAGAAATAAGATCTTCCATACAAACCCTAGCCGCCACCAAGACGAGTTGAATCCTGAGCAAGACGAAGCACAAATAATAACCTTGGGCATGATGGTGAGGAGAACGTTCGTCCAGAATATTTTGTGCCACCTAGAGAAGCTTGGAGCAGAAGAAAGAGCAGGTTAGACAAATCGGAAGGCAAAGTTCATACGACGCATGTCTTGACTAAGTCCTTGGGTAAGGTACGGAAGGTCCTGGCATCAGCGAGAAAATAAGGAAAGAAATCTTTATTTCCTTACACAATGAATATGCACGATTTGGACCTCATTGATGATAGGGATGAATATATTTGGAGATATTTATGCAAGAAAAGAAATCTCTTGAAACCCTAGTTTGCTCAGAAAGTCATGGGCCTGGCCCATAGCCCACTCAGCTTCTATATAAGGCTTTGGTCATAGCAGAGCATAACGTGAAGTACGTGTAGGAGAGCTGCTGCATGAACCACTCACACTCTTTGTTTTTCTTAGTACATTAAAAGTAGATTTTTGAGAGTCTAAGAGAAGAAGAAACGAAGCCTTCGGGCACCTTTTATTTTTCTTGTCTTTATTTGCCTTGGTTGGGGTTGGTCATGCCATGGATTGTTTTATATTCTCTATTCAATTCTATTACATTTCCTTTTATCCTTTCTTTTTCGTTTTTTTTATTTATGTCTAAGTAATTTTAATACTTGGTTTGGGTTAAACAAGTTTAGCTAAAATCAACTTATCATTGTGAGGTCTAACTTGGCCAACATAGTTGCATGTGTGTGTTCCTAAAGCACTAGATCTGATTTTTATACAACTTGATCAAACTCTTGGTGTTATTTGGTCGGTAGCATCTTGGGAAAGGTGAGGTTACAACTTAGTACTGGAAGCCCAAAGGTCAAGTGGATTCCGCCTTGCCAGTCAGAGGAATTAGTGTGGTGATGTGGATGGAGACGCCACGGGCGAGGCATTTAAAAATGGAATGTTCGTGGTTGCGCAGCCTCGCTAATGTCCAGTTGGGTATACTGGAGTATGCTTGGCTTGAGCGAGAGCTTGGGTAAGGGGGTAAGGGAGTGGGTAACTCTTATCTTTTGGGCCGAAAAGGTATGTTAGGTGGGGCCTTGGTGGCTACGTGAAGAGTAAAAAAAGGGGTTACCTTGGTGATATGTTTGCTGGAGGAGGAATTGGAGCCTTGCGCTGTCCAAGTGATATATCGTAGTGATTAGCTAAGGGGGAAAACTATAAACTTACATCTGCCTTTAACCAACGACATGTGTATGTAACGAGAATCTTTGCACCGATGATCAAGGAGTTGATCAATGCATAACAAGTTGATCCCCTATTTCAGGTCTTGGTTACTTCTCTGCCCGAGGCAGGCCCTCTATAAAAAATATATAATTGTGACACAGAGAGAGAGAGAGTACACCAACTCCCTGTGAGATCGACCATATACTTACCACTAGCGAAATCTAGTGTAAATGATAAGAAAACTTATAAATTTATCTTCACTGGGTGATGAAGACTGAGCCCCGTCAAATGTTATTTCCAACGTGATTTCTATAAATATGCTTTGCATCTCTTGAATCGATTCACTATGCTTGAATCCAGACCAAAAACTCGTGTGAAAATATTCGAACCTATAAACATAATACTAAATTATGCCTTTTATGGACTGTCGAGCGGACGAATTTTACATGTCCATGTAATTTACTATATATCTTTGTAATTTAATAAATTTAATAACTTTTTGTACAATAGCTATTTTAACTTTAGAAAATATTATGAATAAAATATTTTACTTTTATAGATTCAGGTTAGATTTTTAATATTTTAATTAATATCTAAAATAAAAAATATAGATTGTTTATAATGGAGAGACTTTTTTAAGCCCAAAATTTGATTGGCCCGAAATTTTTTGACGGATTTTTTTGTTCTGATTATTTTCGAACCTCAATTTTTCAAGCTCAATCCGACCTAAATCCTGACTACCCCTAGCGGACAAGTCGGGTCGGACTTGTTAGGACTGTCCTATCCACAATGCATATGTTGAAATATAAATTATTCCTAAAATTAATCAATAGTTTATTAAAATATTATTTGATATATTTATTAATAATTTAAATAAATTACAAATCTTACTATAAGATCTATAATATTATTTTATAAATTTTTTTATATATAAAAAATAATATTTACATAAAAAATGAGAAATAACAATGATCGTTATGACTAACCATATTCTATAAAAGATTATAAAAATTATAAAAAAAAAGTAAAATTATACCTTAAACACTTAATTCGTAAATGCACGAAAGTTTAATATTTTTCTGCAAATATATATACTTGTTACCTTTATTAATTAAGAAAAATATGAGATATACTCCCTCCGTCCACGAAAATGCTTCCTAGTTTGACCCGGTGTGGGTTTTTATGTAGTGCTTTTAATTTTAATGATGATATGTAGTGAGTGGAGTTTGGGTCCCACTTAATATAGTGTTTTAAATTGTGTTGTGTGTAGTTAGTGGATGTTGGGCCCCACTTAATGTATTATATTAAATTGAGTTGTGTGTAGAGAATGTGGTGGGTCCACTTTTTATAAATGGAAAGTTGAATTAGGAAGATGTTTCGTGGACAGACGAAAATGACAAATTAGAAAGTTTTTTTATGGACGGAGGGAGTAATTTGTAATTTGAAAGTTCCAAGAGTACTGAGTCGAAGACATAAAGAAGTTGAATTAAGTAAGCTTCTGATCATGCAACAAATTAATGCACATGGCTGAAAATAAATAAATATTTTTATATAAACAACACTCCAACAATTAATTAGACTATATTATAGACGGAGATGGTTGTGGAAATGGTGGAAAAGTCTTTATAAATTAATTTAAGGTAAACAAGTAACAACCAACACTAATGAATCACGACATGTCTTCAAACAGAAAACAACAATATTACTCGTGAACAACGGTATATGAATACAAATATAAGTCAAAATATTAATTGGGCGAGTCTCTACTGACAGACTCTAAATACTAATTATTCTAACATAGAAAATTATTTTAAAACCCCAATTTCGTATTAAGTTCTTGAAACCTCTTTATGTAGTAGTTTCATAACAAAAAGAATAAGAGTTACGAATGTTAAACAAACTTTTATAAATTAACAACACTATTCTAATAAATCAAGTTGTTGTAGAAGTAAATAAATAATACAATTGCAAGTGTCAATGTAGAAAAAATTAAATTAAGAAATAAAACATTCAAAAAGAATTTTAATTAGATTCAAACTACCCATCAGTTATATAAATAAATAAAGAATTTGACCGAAAGATAAGAGATTGATATTCGATACCAAAAAATTTCCAGGTCGAATCATCCCTAAGACACCCTTTAAATTTCATGTATTTACTAATGAAAAATAGTGCAAAAAAATAAAACAAAAAACAATGATAGTTACAATATTACATAAAACCAAATTTATGAGAAGTATAAATTGTTTTTAAGGAAACAACCAATACTAATGAATCACGACATGTGTTTGATTTAGAACACAACAAGATATATAGCACTCGAGAAAAATTAATCACTGACAGAGAAATATGCCTATGATATTTTATACTCTAAATAATAATCATTTTAACATAATAAATTATAATTTACTAATACTTTTAATAACCATCGCATGATTAATAATCATGTTAGATTGTTTTTCTCTTTTTAGTTGTTAGATATAACAACAAATTATAGTTAGGAATTTTGAATCAACTTGTATAAACAATAGTATTAATCTAATAATCCGCATAATATATATCAAGTTGTTGAATAAGTAAATATATAATACAATTTCATCTGTGAATGTAGAAAAAGAATTACATTTAAGAACTCAAATATTTAAAAGCAAATTTAGATTCAAACAACCCATTAATTAGATACAAAGTAACTTAATTAGGCAGAACGTTTCGGTCAATCCAATTATTCTATTACTTAATCATATAATATTTAACATAATTAATAGTTTAATTATGTACTTGTTGTGCAAGGGGCCTTCACCATGTAATATTCCAGTATTGCAAATCATCTGCACCTGCTCTTTTGATTTCTGTTCGTAAGATATAAACAATATATATTATAATTTTATTATATAATAAAAATATTACACCATTAAATAATAAATTACGTGATTGGCGTTTGAGTTGGCTTAAAGATAAGATAAGATAATTTTTTTACTAGTCAATCTCAATCAATTCTTAATAGATTGATGGCATAGTTTCATTTCCATTTCTCACATTATTTTTTTTTTCTTCTACAAATCTAACCATATTTATGTGTATAATACTCTTGCATATCATACATATTGACTCACATTCTTCGAAACAGCTTTATATTTGACTCATTTTTCTCTGTTCCATTCACACACGGTGGAAAATCATGAAACACGTTTTATTGGACCACAAGTACTAGACATGCATTGCATGCATGGACCCCTCCCCCCTCCTCTAGATCTCTCTCTCTATATATATATATAGGTAGCTCATCTTTTGTAAGAAATGCACCAACAGATAGAAGAATCAATAAAGTCATTGTTATCTGTTATCAGTTATCTGAGAATGGAATACTCGTCCTCCTCTTCCTCCTCAATGTTGTCAATAGAGTCCCTTGTCAGCGAGGTGAAGAATGAGATACTGAGTGAGCTGATGAGCAATGATGTTGATGCATTTCTGTCCCCTAGTGCTTATGACACTGCTTGGTTAGCCATGATTCCTCACCACAATAATCCAAAGATTCCCATGTTCTCCTCCTGTCTTGATTGGATAGTGAAAAACCAGAAAGAAGAAGGTTTTTGGGGCGAATGCGATGAAGACGATTTGCCCACAATTGATGCTCTCTCCTCCACCATTGCTTGCTTGGTCGCTCTCAAATTATGGATTCCTTCTCATCCTAACATACAGTCCGGTACGTAATATATTTATTTATTTGATGATGATTGATTTTATTTGCTTGTTTTGAATTAATATTTGGCAATGGCAATGGCATGCAGGGCTGAGGTTTATTCAGTCCAAGACTGAGATACTTTTGAAGCTAAACTATCAGAAGTTGCCACGTTGGTTCGTGCTAAGTTTTCCGGCGATGATAGAGTTGGCAGAGGAAACCGGCCTTCATCTCGCCTTCCCTCACCGTTCATTTCCGGTCATTGCTGATATTTTCGCCATGCGACACCGTATTCTTCAAACGTACCTACCTACCTACCTACCTTTTTCAAATTCCAATTCTCATCTCACTCACACCTATATGGATCGACTATTATTATATAGCTAACATATATGAATGATATTGAGTAATGAAATAATGAAATTAATTGCATGCATGCATGCAAACTGCAGGGAAACATACAATGAGGAGGAGGAATTGGGTTGTTTTCCACCAGTAGCTGCGCACTTGGAGGCATTGCCATCAACATATAAAATTGATCCTGAAGACATAATTACAAAGTACATAAGCAGCGATGGTTCTCTCTTTCAGTCTCCATCTGCCACTGCCAAAGCATTTATGTCCACCTCAAATATCCACTCTCTTCATTATCTCCAATCACTCCTTCACAAATTCCCTAATGGAGGAGGTTACTCTCTCTCTCTCTCTTTTTCTTTACTTTCTTCCTTTTATATATATATATATATTTAATTGAAAAAATATATATTATAATTGATGCATGCAGTGCCAGCAAAATACCCTGTTGACGGAGAGTTAATAAAATTGAGCATGGTAGATCACATTCAAGGACTTGGTCTTGCTCCCTATTTCAATCATGAAATTAATGGAATACTTACGAAATTTGATAGGTATATCGATTATCTATCTATCTATTATTTAAGTCCATTTGGTTGGTAGGATAGGATATAGTGAGATAGGATAAATTTAATATGGTGTCTTGGGAAATGGGTAGTTAACTTTAATAAGGTTGTTTATTTGGTAGGTAATATAGAGATTGGGATTAAACTAGTCTTGCATTTGGTTCACTTCATTATAATCAAGATTAAAGTGGAAAAATACCATTCTATCCCTTTAAATTTTATTAAATCCCCAAAACGACCTCACCTCTATGTAGTTGGGTATTTTGCTGATTTTTCAAGAATAACACATCCCACAGCTTGACTGGGATGAAAAAGTACAGAAGGGTATTTTTGCCTGGAAATATAATCCCTTCTTTCACTGTTACACAAAGTTGAAAATAATACCACCTATTTCTTTGGATTATAAACCGGCTATAACTCACCTTTTTTTTCAGGCTCTTCATTATAACAACGGGCCTTGGAAAGTAGTCAATTGGTACCAAATGTAGGATAACACCATATTATTTCTGCCCAACTGCCCTAAACTAGTGTACCAAATGGAGCCCAAGTGGTACTACTAATTATAATTTTGTATTTTGATATAACCATTCAACATTAATAAGCCTACCTTTTCTTCAAAGATGTTCGTGCCACATTAACATTAATTAATAAGCCTACCTTTTCTTCAAAGATGTTCGTGCCATATCAAAAATTGAATGTTCTAATTAATCATCAAATATTCACTTTTATAGTTATTACATTTCGGTTGTGATTTTTCAGAAGTGAAAAGAAGAATAGAGAATCAAATGGGAGATGTATGATTACTACTAGTACTACCATTCCCTTAAAACTATACAAAGATGCATTGACTTTTCGCCTTCTTCGGATGCACGGCCACTACGTTGACCCAGGTACTTCAATTTTATTTTGATTTCTATTTCTATTTCTATTTTATGAATAAGATCATATTTTATAATTGTATAATATTTTTTATTATATTAATTATATCATAACACATGTTATGATTATCATCTAAGATTTAAGGTATATATAATGGATATATATTTTTAAAATTTTAAATAATTAATTATATCGAGGTACGATCTTATATATTAATTCAATAGGAATGTCATACCATTAGATACAATAGAAGATCCATATTAAAATTTCACTCATAATATATTTTAGACCAATGATGGCTTAGTGTCCCAAAATAAAATTTTAATTTATTCATTTATTTTTAAATTTCAATTTATATATATGCTTTAATTTAATTGTATACATAATATTAATGTTCATCTCACCACATATAATTATTTTTAATCATTTAATGTCACTTTGAATTGATTTTTAGAGTTTGATAAATTTAAAAATAGAGTATATAATTTTTAAGTTTTATATTTATTTCAAATCATTATTAACTATGATTCATTATATAATTAAAAATATTATTTAAAAAGAAAATAATTAAAGTCATAAATATGATTATGGAACATGGAGATCAAGTGTTATAATGTAATAATAATATAATCCTGTTCAAAAATATATTATAATTAAATTACTGTGTTACCCTTTAAATGTTAATTAACAGAATATTAATTAGATAAAATCGATTTCATAAAAATTATATCCTTTAATTATACACCTTATTTCATTTTTCAGAATAATAAATAATATAATTACTTCCCCTTCTTTAATTGTGAGTAATTGTGAGATGAAAATATTAAATGTATGTGTATAAGCAGGAAGCTTCTGCTGGTTTCTGCATGAACCAAAAACGATGTCGTATATGGAAGACAACTGTGAGCAATTCATGAGCGCAATGTACAATGTTTACAGAGCCACAGATTTATCATTTCCTGGGGAAAGTGAAATGGATCAAGCAAGAAATTTTGCCTCAAAACTGCTCCAAAATTCTAAGAGCAGACACAGAGATCATAATTTCTTGATTACAAAAGGACTTCAAAATATGGTATATATATGCATGTATATTAATTAATATTCGATCACATATGGTTTGGTATTTTACTACTTATTGAAATCACTTGTGTAGATCAAGTACGAGGTGTATGTTCCTTGGACTTGTCGTCTCGATCGTCTCTATCATAGGAAGTGGATTGAACAAACTAAAATGAGCCCTTTATGGATTGGGAAGGCCTCTTTTTATAGGTATAATTAATTCTATATTTGAACATATTGTTACTTAATTAGTGTAATCATGCAATTACTAATGATACGCGGTAAATTTATTTTTACAAAACAAGGTTGTCTTGCTTTGACAACACCAAATTAATGCAACTTGCGGTGGAGAATTTTGTGTTCATGCAATCGATATATGCTCGTGAATTGGAGGAACTTAAATGGTTAGTCTTGTTCCACATATATATATATAAGTAAGTAATTATGAGTTTGGTCTAACAAGGACCAATGGAACATATGTATAAATATATGTAGGTGGTCCAAGAAATGGAGACTGAGTGAGATGGGATTTGGAAGAGAGAAAACATTGTATACCTATTTTGCAGTTGCTTCATGCTCTCTATTTCCTCACAACTCAATAATGAGATTGGTCATTGCAAAGGCAGCCATAATTGTTACTGTTGCAGATGATTTCTATGACATGGAAGGTACCTTGCATGACTTGGAAATTCTTACCGATGCAGTTCAAAGGTAATTAGTTAAGGATATACATATATATATATGTATATATACAAGAGATTTATATTAATTTGAGCTAAACTAAATTAATTCTATATATATATATATATATATATTTGTGTGTGGTCTATAGATGGGATGGAAAGGGATTGGAGGGTCATAGCAAGACCATCTTCGACGCGCTTGATCACTTTGTGCATGACACTGTTGCAAAATGCTACCCTCAGCAAGCAACCAAAGCCTTGCCCATCTTGCAACATCTTGTAAGTTGAATATTTATTACATGATCAAACTCAATGCACATAAATACAATTAGAGTATATACTAATAAATAAGGCTTTCTTCTGTGTGTGTGTATATATATATATAGTGGAGAGAATGCTTCATGGCTTGGATGGTGGAGAGAAGATGGAGTATAAGTGGACATAGACCAACTATGGAAGAGTACCTTGAAATGGGAATGACTTCAATTGCAGCACACACAATTGCTCTTCCGGCAACAACTTTCTTGAATCAAAATCAGACCCCTTCTGAATACCAAAACATCACAAAGTTGCTCATGGCTATCACCCGTTTAGCAAACGATACTCAAAGCTATCAAGTAAATATATATACTAACATATATTATATATACCATTGATCCCTTTAATTCTGCAAACACATTAATTAATTAATTGATTGTTGGTATGTACTACAGAAAGAAGTAGAGGATGGGAAGATGAATATGGTGGTGTTACACTCTCTTGGAAACCCAAATGGGAGCATGGAAGAGTCCGTTGAATATGTGAAGGAGATGCTTCAACTGAAAAGGAAAGAATTTATTAAGCATGTGTTCTGCAAGCTGGATAAAGATGAACAAGCTGAAATGCCTAAATCATGCAAGCAAACACATTTATATTGTATGAAGGTGTTTGAGATGTTCTTCAACTCTGCCAACTTGTTTGATAGTGACGCTGCACTTGTTGAAGACATACAGAAATCTCTTTACCTTCCCATTGACGTTCATCACCGCAAACCCTTGAAGCCCATTATACCCTCACTTAACAACAACCACCAAAAGTCCAAGGTCTCAGCTCGTTTTCATCAACCTGTTGTCTTTAGACCTTCACACACCACCAATTTTTTCAAGAATTCCTATGTTGTAGTAGGCCCACCAAAATTGCATCTTCCCATGAGATTTCATCTGCATTCTGTGGGGTTGCGCCTTTAATTTGATGTTGTGTTATATATGTAGTAATCATCAATAACTAAAGGATGCATGCTTTAGTGTACGTATATTGTAATAAATGTGTGTATGACTGTCAGTCACCTAGAGTTATTGTTTAGTATGTATAGTTTTCAAGATTTTCTGAAAAAAAGTTTGTTAGACTTATTAAATTATTGTAGTATTTACGAGTGATTCTGTAACAGAGGAAGTAGATTATAATTCACTTGGTTTCCTCTCCAAAATAGTATATGTTCTTATAGTAGAAATTTTGTTCTGCATTTAATCCCACATCATCCTCCTTCATCTTCATTGTACCGATTTCTTTGAAATGGAACGAATTGAAATAACTATCTACGTATATATGCTACAAGAGTTAATTATAAATAATAGCCAAAGAAGACAGTGAAAGATAAATACTTGCCACCAAAATAACACTATATAAATTTTAGCCATTTTTGTGTGAATTGTCACAATACCCTTTTACTTAAATACATCAAGTACGAATTGCGTATACAAGGTATAAATCATACTAATGTAGTATGAATTAGAGAGTTCATGTATGAATCATATGATTAACTATGAATCATACGATATATATACAGAAAAAATATAATGCATCTTAAAATATATATATATATATATATGTGTGTGTGTGCACGCGCTTTAAAATAAATTAATTATATATATTAAAATTAAAACATTTCAAAAAATAATAATAAATATTTGGGGGCCCGGCCCAAGCCCGCCCGACCCACATGGCATGAGATTAGGCTTAATTCCAGGCCCGATCAGGCTATGGGCCAGGCTTGGGTCTATTAGTAAAATCACAGGCCGGGCTTGGGTATAGGGAAATTTGGCCCAGCCTGACTCATTCTGATCTTTAGGTAGGAGAAAAAAATGATGGCAAAAGAATTGAATGATTGTAAATAATAATGGTAAAGAATGGTATTTTTAAAGAAAAAAAAAAGAGAGAAATGATTATAATTTATATAGTGTTATGTTGGTGGCTAGTATTTGTCTTTTATTATTATTTTTAGCTATTTTTATATTTTGCCTCAATGTTACAATATAAAATATTGTTTTTTGGACTTTTTCCAGAATTCTTTTCCATGTTTTTGTCCATCTTGATTTTAAAAGATGTTCTTTTTATCATTTTCTAATTTCAGAGCACTCTTGCAAGCACAATTTAATTTGTTCAAAGATATTTTTATACAAGTATTATTATATGTATGTTTATCCATTTCAAGAGCTCATGAAGTTCAACTCTTCTATATGTTCTTTGAACTCAGTAAAACCTGGACTTTCTTAATATATTACTTCTTTAGGATATCCAATATTGTTAGAGGATGAGAGCCAAGCAGTTTATAATTTCTTTTGGATATAAAATTCTATAAGTGCAACAAAATGAAGAAATTAACGAAATCACACGTCATAGACTTATAGGACATGCATCAACACTAATTTAATTATAAAATTCAACCTATATTAAATCTAATCAACAACGTAATCCAATATAAATTGGAAATCACAATATACATTTTATCTTGACAAGTTATAAATTAGTAGATTTAACTACATCATATCTTCACTATATCTAAAAAAAAAGAAGTTTAATTCAAAAAAATCAAAAGACATAACTTCTCTATGGAGTGATATAAACAGCTAAATATTTAATTAAATCATCTTTACACATCAAAAGTGATCAACAATTAAATCATGAAATTATAAATCACAAAAACAATTTGAATTAGAAAGAAAATATGAATTTGTAAAATATAACCATTACAAAATTAAGCCATACAAAACCTATTACGTCATAAAAAGTTTAGTAAATCATACTAAAAATAAAATAAAAACAATGAGGAAAATTCAACATACAAGAATTCGTTGTTTCAAGTTCTCAATATCTCGATTTTCAATTTTCAATTCTCTAAATTTTCTATGCGAAAGTAAATAAAAGTGTTGGTCCCGAAAGAGCAAGATTGGTGTATGGGAGGGGGGAGAATACACAAATTCAAACTTTTAGGATTTTTTTTCGTTTTCAGATTAGTAAATAAGGCTTAAGCATACTTAATAATTAAGATAGCTTGAGTAGCAAATCAAGTTCTTCTTGTTAGAAAGAATTTGGACTTGCTCAAATAAGGTCTTATGATGTGATTAACAAATATTAAAAATAACTTTGAAAGTTAAACTCAAAGTAAGAGGAAGTTGTGTGCGGAATTTGGTGGTTTAATGCTCTTAATAAAATGAAAACCGTTTTCTTTACTCGACATATTAAACAAACTAATTTAAGAATGATTATGAAGAAGATGATAAATAAAGTAAACAAGAAAATAAAGAACGCAAGTAGTTAACATGGTTCGGGATAAACTTTCCCTACGTCCACGGCTCGATCAAGATCTAGATCGAAAATCCACTAAACTTCTCCTTTCTTTTTACTCGTTGAGTACGAGCCACAAGAAATATCAAAACTAGATATTTTCTTGCAATTACACTTCTTCTTCCAAAGATCGAAAACTACAATCTAAGGAGTACACTTTCTTGGATTAAAACTAGATCCTAACTTTGGTTTTGTAAATGGTTTTTCCAGAAAATATAAACTTCAAGCAAAGTAAACACTAAAGAGAATTCTTGGATGTTGGAGTATTTTTGAGCGATGAAAGCTTGAAGAAATTTGAGCAGAGTAATGACAGATTTGATAGCTTGAATTCTCATACTCATTTATGGAAGTGATGGTGGTATTTATAGACGCCATGGCTGCAACTAGCCGTTGGAGAAGATGAAGAGTCCTTCTACTTTGCATTAAATGCATGACACGTTTTGTAGAAGCAAGCGCCGCCTGCATTGCGTGTTGTAACCACCTATCACATGATTTCCCGGTGTTTGTCATTCCAAGGATGATTCATCGTACAATAAATATTATATCATTGTACTTCATTCCTTAAAAAATCTCCTTTGATGTGACAGCACACTGAGGCCCCATTTGGTAGATATATTAGTATGATGGTAAATAAGTTAAATTTATTAGAGGGAGTTAGGATATAGAGAGTTAAATTTAATATGAGTTTGTATTTGGTAGATAAGATAAAAAGTGAGATAAAAATTATATCTTGTTTGGTAGAAGTGTTTAAAACTTAGATAAGGTCTTGCTATTATGAATTTACCCTTTAACTTTTAATTTATTTACGAGAATGCCCTTATATTTAATAGTGTTTCTACACATCAGATTTCTCCTTTCCAAATTCATTTTACAGATTTTGACACAAATACTAGGGTTCCCGACAATAGCGTTGCTCAAGTTGTGATTCGAAGCCCGATTCTCGCGGAAAGAGAAAGAGAGGCGGTGAGTTAAGCGTTTTACAAATTAAGATGTTCTTCTCATATCCAGGCTTTGCTTCTTAGCTGTGTGGCATTTTGTATATTTTCATTTCGATATCACCCGACGAAAATATCTGCTATTTTCTGAAACTTTAAAATGATGTCGATTTTACTGAGCTGAAATTGTATCGGGTATGTTGATTTTTGTTGCCGTGTACGTTTTTGTATGTTTATTCTACTTAATTTGAACCCCAATGTAGGTTTCTGTAATATTGTTGTTCTGATTTTTGTATTCGAACAATCTGGAATTAATTTGAAATTGTATCGGGTATATTGTGTGGTTTTTGTATGTGGTATGAGAAGTTGTGTAATATTGTTGTTATGGTCATGATGTTAGCATATAGAGCTTAAACAATGATTAGAGTCAATATAATGAATCTTAGTATTTTGTTTCAATCAAGTATAGTTCACACATTGTAGGGGTTTTATTCACATTCCACTGTGGATAATAATGAGTACTATGCAAGAAGGTATTCACCAATCAAATTGCATTTCATTAATTTGAATTGTTTTGTGTTTCGTTATACTTGTGTCATGAACTTGTATTTTTTAAACCAATTACATATAGGTTCTACTTCTCAAAATCAGAAGTACAAGAAAAGTGATAAGGGTAGAAGATGTTGGACTGAAGCGGAAGAGACATGTCTAATATCATCGTTAAAAGCGTTGATTACAGAAGGGTGGAAAATTGACAATGGTTTTAGAGCCGGCTATCTGGGTAAGTTGGAGGAGGCGATGATGCAGCGGTTTCCGTGCACCAATCTGAAATCTTTACCACATATCAATAGCAAACTGTCGAGTTGGAAGAAGAACTACTACTCACTTTCAAACATACTCGGCCGAAGCTGAGTTGGTTTTAATGTTAAAGGAAACTTCAAAGTTGATTGCGAGGATGACACCTGTGACGCAATCGTTAAGGTATGTCTGGTACATTAAATCTGGTAATATTAATCAATTATACTTTGTCAAATTTTCAAATGTGATTTCTTTGTACAAAAATTTGATAATATTACATATGCTTCGTGTAGAGTGATCCAAATGCGCGGACTATGAGGTACAAGAGTTGGCCTTACTATGATGATTGGAAAGAAATCTTCGGGAAGGATTGTGCCAATGGAGAGATGGCCGGGGATAATGGAGAAGCATGGAATGAAGTGCCGAGATCTGAAGATAATATGGGAGAAGAGTTTAACGTAATAGACTTTAGCGTGTATTTAGAAGATTTAGATGAGAATGAGTTAGTGGCTGAGAGCATATCCGATATCGGGAAATCAACTGAGGAGCCAGTGGCTAAGCGTAAGAAGTTGAACGGTACATAACAAATTTCTGGTGTCTGCGATGTATTGGTTGATATTGGAAGAAAGACTGAAGAGAGGTTAGCTTCTTTGGTCGATATTCTTGCTTACGAAGCTCGTTTAGATAAAGCACTAGAGGATACGTTTGAAGAGCTTTGTAATTTCCCCGGTTTGTCAATGGAGGATCGCTTTGAAGTTTGTGGTGTACTCGGGTCACAAGCGGATAAGTTGAAAATATTCAAAGGAATGCCGACCTTCGCAAAGCCTCAATATGTTGCTAGGTTGTTGAAGACCAATTTGAAATAGTGTTTGTAATCTAGTAATTGATACATTTTGGAATACTATTATTACTATAGTCTTTGGAGCTTGTGGATGTTATAATTTTCTAATTTGTGGTGTTCAGTTTATAAGTTTGTCTACTATGATGATCATCCCTTTTTTATCCCTTTTTGTATAAACAATTGCTTGCGAAGCACTGACGTAATATATCCATTTTGTGGAGTTATAGAATTTAATATTGTTTCTTGTATATTTGGATTGTGTACATGTGTTCTAAATTTGCTTGATATGTATTTGTTTAGAACATGGTGGTACGGTTAGTGCATAAAATAAGTGTGTGTAATGAACGACCATCATGTTTCATGCATGAAAAGTCAGCGAGCGCTGTTAAGAAGGGAACGTTAACTACACATTGTTAATTTAGTATTGATTTTCACGTATCATGAGTCAGCGGTCTCCGACGTTCAACGACCTCTGAGTTGTTTCTCGTAAATATATCTATATTTCACTCACCAAGAAACAAATTCAATCTTTTCCTCCCACTTAGTTGCAACCTTATTTTTCTATCCCCACTTCATAATTTCAAGAACTACACCACCCTTCCCATTAATTGACTCACCAATTGATCTTGTTTCATGAAATTCAATCTCATTCCACCTTATTTCATACGTTTTACAAATTTCTTTTCCTAGATCTCTATTATATTTGAAAATTAAACTCTCCTAAGCATGGATAAGTCAGTTTTGTTTCCCGCGATAAATATATTTATCTTACCCACTCCACAATGACAATCAGGAAAACTTTTGTGACTTCTTGACAATTCATTTCGATCACCTGTATTGTGGTTTATTATTTACATTACAACACAAAAAAAAGATATCATGAGGATATTTATATAAGTGTCCATTTGGTACGTCAATCATTTCAAATAATGGAAATTTAACAACAGTTACAATATATAAAAAACATTAAATAATGATGAATACAAAAATTAAACAATATCCGTGTATCTAACAAGCACACAAGTAAAATTACAATTTCATTAAAAGTGTTAATCCCTCCCAGCATTATAGGCATCCCACATTTCTTGAGCCATTAGGTCTCGTGCATTTGTCCAGTATGGGGTTGCTTCCACCATATCCACAAACTCATCATCGTGATCTTTATTGGTGTCATCTATCATTTCATCATCAACCAATTTTTCAATTGGATCAAAGAACATCTCACTCCTTATGAAATTATGTAGTAAGAAACACACCATTATTAGCATCATTTGAACCTTCACAGGATAGAACGATGCGGATCTTAAGATTCCCCATCGCTTCTTCATAACTCCAAAAGCACGCTCGATAATATTTCTTGCCCTAGTGTGTCTTAAATTGAATAATTCTTGTGGGTTCTTTGGTTTTGCACTATTGGGTCCCCACTCCTTCAAATGGTACCTAACGCCTTTATAAGGCGTTAGGAAACCTTCCGAGTTCGCATACCCATTATCACATAGATAATAGCAAATAAATTGTGTAAGTAACTATATAAAATGCAATTGTTCAATTATATGTAATTAGACAAGCATATATACCCCTCGGAACCTTCAACCCTGTAGGCCTATTAACAGCATCTCGTAGCACTCTTCCATCTGCTGCTGATCCTTCCCAACCCGCTAACACATAAACAAATCTCATATCCCTATCGCATACTGCAAGGGTATTTGTTGATATTTCACCCTTTCGGGTCCTATATCTAGGCTTATCTCGAGGAGGGACAGTGACATTAATATAAGTGCCATCTAGAGCACCTAAACAACCCTATAACAAAAAATATACATTAAAATTAGATTAGCTCATATTTAAAAGCATATATTCATTTTCAATTTAAAGAGTATTGTTCTAAAAATTACCTTAAACCATTTCCATCTGAAATCGTTGCAATCTTCTTGAACAGGTATAGGTTTGACAAGTAACCGTGAGTGTAGTTTTAAAATGGCTCTTAAAACAAGATGAGTGTATCGATACGTTGTTTCCCCAGAACGAGAAAATTCAAAAGATACGGTACCATTCTTCTTATGGTGTGCCAATATTCCTACAAATATGGCTACTTGTTCCTCTACACTCACATATTTTCCATCAACCATCCCTCCTACTTCTTTTAATAACAAACATAGTTTTCCAAAAGTATTCCGATCCATTCGTAAGTTAATGAAACAATTTGCATCATTAATTTTTACTAGCCTATTCAAGTGATTCACTTGGCTAGGGATCCTTTCAATCATACTATACGTGTCATCAGATGCTCTTTTTCTTTTTCTTTTTCTAGAAAGTTGATTAATGAGGAAATCTACGACCACACACAATTGGAGTAAGTATGTGTTCATTATTTCAACTATCATGAGAGCTATATACAAATTTCTCCTATTAGGCCGCATGATTCACTATTTAAAGGAAATAAAACAAATCCAATTATCTCCACAGATGTAGGTTCATGTGTTCTGCATAAATATACCAACACATACCATGAGTAAAATATTATGCAAATAAAATGTGTTCAATCAAAATTGACGTTAAGAAATAGCAAGAAACATGTATGTACATACGGATAAGACAAACTAGCAAAATTGACGTAAAGAACTACTAAGAAACATACCCGTTAGAAACTAGTGATAAACTACCAAGAAACTAGCAAGAAACATGTATGTATATGTAGATAAGCTAAACATATTTCAACTTTTAAGAAACATATCTAGCAAGAAACATACCCGTTAAGAAATATATCTAGCAAGAAACATGTATGTAGATATAGATAAGATAAAAAGACACATGTATGTTGATGAAAAACCAACCACTATTCAGTAATACACATATTCACATTGCAAAACCAACCACCAAAAATAGAGTGGCTTACCATATGCCAAATCCTTCTGGAAACTTTAAAATGAGAGTGACTTACCATATGCCAAAAACAATTGGCTTAATATAAGCTAAAATAAAGGCCATGCATTAACAAAGAAGTAAAAGCATCATGATTTCATTCACCAAAGAACAACTAAACAAGTTCGATAGCTACTTAACTGACACTTGCAAGTTTAGGATATTTTCCAAAGCACAACCTCATTTATATTGTCAACAGAAGTTTAAATTCTACAAGTTATTATTTTCACAATAAAATTATGCATTTTGACCTTCAAATTAATCCAAATAAAGATGATGATGTTCTTCTTTTTAGAATATTTTAAAGAGTATCTCTATATTAATATATATATTAATGTAAAATTTAACTAATGTCATCCCAAATTCTCTCGTGAAACAGGGCATACACAATCTGAAATCACATGTCGATACATGTATGTAGTAATCGAAATGCATTCCCAAATAGAAATGACATTAATTTCAGTATCCTTTCACACATACACAACCAAAATTGACGTTAAGAACTAGGGTTCCACACATACCCAATCTGAAATGCTTATGAAATCGGGATCTATTATCAGGCAGGAAGCAATGGCGATGCACAGTAAAACAAAATATACAATTTTTAACACCTAACACATGATAAATCTTTAATTTGAGCATACCCATTTCAAAACAAACTAAAAAGAAAGTCTAGAAAAAATTTCAGAATTTACATACCCTTTTACAATGGACGAGCACCCAATTATCAACCTTTCTACACGAGATTTCGACGACCTGCTCCTTCTCCTCTTCGTCTAAGATAGTATGCGATGGGATTGCGCCGAACAAAGAAGATTGAAAGTGTATCACCTACTCTAAGTTAATGTTGCGGAAGCTAAATAAGAACACAAGAGATAATTTTGTGTAGGCTGTGTTAACAAACAACCTACACGGCAGCCTTACGGCCAAAAAGAATAATCAAAATAAGTGTTGTGTTGTTACAATGTTTCAGACCACACAACATCAACACTTCTCACTAAAATACTAAATGTGTGATCTTACAAGACTAGGATCACACTCACTAAACTACGAAATAAATCTGCAAAAAATGTATCTCTAACTAAAAACGATATCAATATATATAGAGATAACTCATGGGCTTGGACTTCATAGGATTGTAACTGCCAGCCCATGTCTTCCTTGAATCTCTCAACCGCTGTCGTGCTCCGCAAGAATCGCTTGGGCAGTTTGTGACCTCCGACAAACATGGAAACAGAACTCCACTAAAAATGTCAAACTCTCAATTGCCTTCCACTACTCGGTCTTCTCCTTATGACTCGGTCAACTCAGTTCTTCGTGCATTCTCACTCCTACACCAAGTCAACGTCCACGTGGCAACTCGGTGTTGAGCATAACAGCGAGATCAACATCTAACCTGTGAAGAACACAAAAACACACATGTTAGGTTCAACATAAGGAATAATAGAATAAAATACCTAACAAACTCCCCCTGTTTATGTGCCTTCTTCACAACACCTTCTTCTTTGAAGCTCCCCCTATGTTTATGCCTGCAACAATAACTTCAAACAACCAGCAAACATAACATTCCAAGATAATAGCACCACAGATCAGATAAGCAGCAACCAAACACCATGGCATTCAAAAATAAGTGCTGCCAAAATCATCCACAATCATCCACAAAAAAGAAAATAAGATTGTCATCTGTCATCCAACACATAAAAATAAATTGTTTGTTTTTCCCCTTCTCCCCTTCTCCTCATCAAATGGTTCACTAATAATCATTCAAATTTCATCACCCGCCTCCTCTGCATCTGCACCCTCGTCCTCTTCTTCGTCTCCAACTTCGGCTGCGGCTGCGGCGGATGTGGCGGCACCTTGATGGTCTCCCCCTTATTGGGAAGAGAGGCACGCCTGGAGGGACGGAACAAGTCCAGCCAAGGAAGAGAGAACACCTATCAACTCCTGGAATGTCTGGGTCGGCAACAGAACTCCAGAGGAAGAGACAGGAGCAGCGGGATTTTTCCAGGGAAGATCCGCCACCTTACTCTTGCTAAACAAAGAAGGATGGATGGTATAGACTGGAACCGGATCCGCTCCCTGACTCCTGGTGACCGACGTGAATCCCTGATGAGCCAGCACCCTGCAGATAAGAGAGGGAAAGGGCAGAGACGAAAGTTGAGCTTTGGAAGAGAGAGCAGCAAATTGATCAAAGATAATACGCCCTAGGTTGAGGGGTTTGTGACGCCCCACAAGATAGAGCAGGACTCCGTGCTGCTGAGTAATGACAGTTGTGTTGGAGGAAACAATCCAATTATAAGTTAAGACCCGGTGTAAGACCGAGTAGAGATGGGTCAGCCATGAAGACTTCATTGGCTGGGCCCACTTGGATCGTTTCCCGTCGGTAATTTCTCGAGCAACCTCAGCCAGATCAGAGACTGCTTCTCCCTCCACACTTGGCAACCCTAGGGCAGAGTTGATGCTTTCTGCCGAAAAGTCGTAGATGCAGTTGTACAAATAAATCTTCCCAAAGTTGACAGAGGAGCGATCACCAAATGAACTATGAAGATTACAGTAAAAATGCCGAACAGTAGTCTTAACATAATCAGGGAGGTCGAAAATGGTACCCAACAAACCCCGCGAGTGGAAGAAGGACAGAAGGTTGTATTCATCGAAACTGGACTCGTCAGCCGTGCGTTCACAGGCACAGGGTAGAGTCTTGATACGCTTCCACTTGATAGTGGCAGTTGTATCATAGAACTGAAGGTTGAGGGCCTTCTCAACATCTAGTGGGAGGACCTCGTCGTCAGAAACGTCGGGGACCTTTTCTTTACCCTTCACCGTGGCTGTTGCAGGGGAGGTTGGTTCAATCTTGACAACCGGAGAATTCAGACGAGGGCGCTTGGGAGCCGAAGAGACCTCATCGTCACTATCATCAGGAACAACTACTGTAGGCGCTGGATTCTTGGATTTCCTGGAAAGAGTGGTGTGAGTGGAACCCCGTGTAGCGGGTCTGCGAGCCGGGGGAGTAGGCGTCAGAGATGGGGATTTTGACGGAGAAAACTCAGGAACAGGTTCCTCGATGAGAGCTACAGCGGTAACGGGGGGAAGTGATGGTTCAACCACCGCGACGATAGGAGTCTCGAGCGCTGGAGAAACTGAATCCTGAACAGGAGCGTCAAAGAGCGGCGGAGGAGTAACAGTGTCAGCAACCGGAGAAGTGACGGGGGTAGTGGGTTCCACCGCAATAGGCGGAATACTAACTGAAATTGGCGGCACCGTGACTGCCGGTGGAGCTATGGATGGTTGGAGTGACAGGAGGAGTGAAGGGTTGGCGGCAATGAGAGCTTGAAGTAAGGCGGTGACATCAGGAGTGGGTGGAGACGCCATTGTTGAGAAACGGGAAGATGAACTGGAGAGAAAAATGAGGGTTTATGAGTTAGGGTTTTTGGATGGGAGATATGTTGTGTTATGCAAGATCAAGTAAGTGTATCAATCTTGGAAGAAGTGCGGATATGGTAAAGAAGGAGTAGGGTTTTTCTAGGGTTTTGATGTGACATGAGAGAGAATGATGCCAACAGACTGCGACGGTTGAATTCAAAAAGTAACTTTTGCCGTTTCATTTCCCTTCCTGACACAACAAACTCCAAACAACACGCTACGCGACAGTTACCACCCACTAGCACACGAGAGATGCGGATGTTGAGGAGACCACACTTGAACACGCAAAAACAGTTTAAGAAAACAATATTTAAAAACACACACTCAGTCCCGCTTGCTTTGTTGTGTCAACAGTTGTTGCAACATCCACCTGGCTTAATAGATAAAATATGTGCAGAACTACAAGAATCCAAAGGTTAGTGAGCGTAGAGTGCATCGTCGCAGCGAACATCGTGCCCCTAGCCTTTCACCCTCGAAAGCAGTCGCAGTTGCAATCCTTTTGTAAGGTAGCATCGCCGTAGCTAGCGCCGTGCCCCCCAAACTACTTGGATTGTTTACCACACAGATAGAGAAAAATATATAGAAATAAAACCAGGTTTCAGAATATTGAATATGTTGACTAAGATGTTATCCCAGCAAGCTAGACACAACAAGCTACACCCTTGATATAGATAATAGAATATGAGAATTTGGGTGTAGCACAACACACATTTTAATGAAAAAAACAGAGACCAAGAGATTTTCGTAAGAAAACAAATCTCTCATGATCCAAGGGTTTTGTAAAGATGTCAGCAATTTGGTTCTCAGTTTTCACATATTCAAGCTTGATTACCTCTTGTTCCACTAACTCTCGAATGAAGTGGTGTCTTATGTCGATGTGCTTAGTTCTGGAGTGCTGAACAGGATTCTTGGAAATGTTTATGGCGCTCATGTTGTCACAGTACACAACCAGGTCATTGTTGTCTAGCCCATAGTCACTTAACATCTGTTTAAGCCACAGCAATTGTGTACAACAGCTGCCTGCGGCAACATACTCAGACTCAGCAGTGGATAAGGAAACACAGTTTTGCTTACGGCTGTGCCATGACACAATGTTGTTTCCTAGGTAAAAGCATCCTCCACTCGTACTTTTCCGATCATCAACATCTCCAGCCCAATCCGAATCACTAAAACCTATCAAGCTCATATTCATATGTTTAGAAAATAATATGCCCAGGTCAATAGTTCCAGCAACATACCTGATTATCCGCTTAACAGCTTTGAGATGAGAAGCTTTGGGTTTAGCTTGATACCTGGCACACACACATACGCTAAACATCAAATCTGGACGAGTGGCTGTTAGGTACAACAGGCTTCCTATCATTGATCTGTAGAGTGTTGGGTCAACATCTTCTCCAACATCATATTTTGTTAGCTTCTCTGTGGAGCCCATAGGTGTCTTCATATGCTTTTTACCTTCAAGATTGAATCTCTTTTCATTTCCTTGGCGTATTTGCTTTGAGATATAAAAATGTCATCTTGTCCTTGTTTAACCTGCAAACCAAGAAAATATGTGAGCTCGCCCACCATGCTCATCTCAAACTTGGTAGACATTGCACCTAAAAAATCAGTTAACATGTTACGTGATGTAGAACCAACAATCATATCATCAACATAAATTCGAGTAATAAGAATGTGTTGTTCTTCCCTTTTTATAAACAATGTCCGGTCAGCAGCACCTCTCACAAACCCATATGTGAGAAGAAAATTTGTGAGATGTTGATACCAAGCTCATGGTGCTTGTTTGAGACCATATAAAGCTTTCTTCAACCGAAAAACATGATCCGGTTTGTGAGGGTCCTCAAAGCCTTTCGGTTGCTCTACATACACCTCCTCATTTAGCTCGCCATTAAGGAATGCTGCCTTCACATCCATCTGGTATAGATTTATGTTGAGGTAGCATGCAACAACTAACAGCAGCCGAATGGATTCAAGTCGGGCTACTGGCGCAAATGTGTCATCAAAGTCGACTCATTCGACTTGTGTGTACCCTTGAGCAATTAATCTTGCTTTGTTGCGCACAACAGTTCCTTTCTCATCAGATTTGTTCTTGAAAATCCACTTTGTGCCAATAACATTCTTGTTGGTTGGCCTGGGAACAAGGTACCAAACATCGCTACGCACAAACTGGTTGAGTTCTTCATGCATAGCATTTATCCAGAACTCATCAGTTAGTGCTTCCTTGACACTCTTGGGCTCAAATTTGGAAACGAAGCTTGTTATGCCTTCAACTGTACAGCACGTGGAGTATAGACACGCCATTTCTCTATAGTTTATTTGCTATTTTCGCCGGGTCTGAACACCGTCCTCAATGTTTCCAATAACTTGAGTAAGTGGATGATTCTCTCTCACTCGCCCTGATGGTTTTCTACGAGGAGTGACCTGTTGGGACTCATCTAGCTCATCTTCGGGTTCCTGTTCTGTGGTGTTGACCTCCACAGTAGTGTTAACTTCTGTGTTAGGTGGAATAGTTTGCGTCTCAACAGGAGATGTAACAACTCCCCCTTCATCTATGTCGTCTTCTGCGTCCACTTCTTTGTTGCCATCACCTGCATCATCAAAGACTACATTAACTGATTCTTGTATCGTTTTGACACGAAGATTAAATACCCTATAAGCTACACTGTTTGTTGAGTACCCGACAAATACACCTTTGTCACTTTTATCATCAAACTTAGTTAGATACTCTCGATCATTTAAGATAAAACAAACACACCCAAAAACACGAAGATATTTTAGGTTAGGTTTTCTCCCTTTTAGTAGCTCATATGGTGTTTTAAATGACCCTGGTCGAATGTTGACTCGGTTGTTGATGTAACAGGCGGTGTTTACTACCTCAGCCCAAAAACATTTCGCCATTTGGCTTGAGCTCAGCATTACCCTAGCCATCTCAATCAAGGTCATATTCTTGCGTTCGACCACACCATTCTGTTGTGGGGTTTTTGGAGCAGCAAATTCTTGATATATACCTTTGTCATCACAGAAGCTCGTGAAACGTGAATTCTCAAATTCACGACCATGATCTGACCTTATGCGAGATATTCTAGCATCAAACACATTAGTAACACGAGAAAACAAATTTTTGAACAACTCAAATGTTTCAGATTTTTCTCGTAAAAAGTAGGTCCATGTGAACCTAGAAAAATCATCAACCACAACAAGTACATACCTTTTACCACCAATACTTTCCACTTCCATGGGTCCTACCAGGTCCATGTGTAGAAGTTCAAAGCATCGGTTGGTCCCGAAATGTTGCTCACGATGTTGAACGACAGGATGTGAGGCATGTAATTGTTTTCCTCGTTGACAGTCGCCACATATGATTTGGTCAGCATTCCCAAGCTTTGGTAAACCTCGTACAACATCCATCTTGATTAACCTACCAAGATTTCTAAAGTTAGTATGGCCTAATCTTTTATGCCATAGCATGACATCATCAGTTTGAGCCTTGTTGCACTTCAAATGATCAGTCATATAACAATTATCCGATGACCTTTGACCTGTCATGATACACAAGTTACTGTTATTGTACACTTCACATGCATCTCTAGTAAATTTCACAAGCATGTTTCCATCACACAATTGACTTATGCTTATTAAGTTCGCCATAAGTCCCTGCACATGATAAACATTTGTTAAGGCAGGCAAACCAGGAACATTTAGTGTACCTTTCCCAACAATTTTACCTTTTGAGCCTCCACCGAAGGAAACATTTCCTCCATCATATGTCTCATAATTGGAAAGGAAAGTTTTGTTACCTGTCATGTGACGGGAACATCCGCTGTCAAAATACCAAGAGCCTGAAACGTTAGTCTTCAAAGCTGTGTATACAACATTACAAGTTAGGTCAGATTTCTTTACCCACACTGTTTTGGGTTTCTGTGATGGTTCACACTCAGATCTCTCATCCCTTTGTTTTTGATAGCAGAAAGGTCTTATATGTCCTGGTTTCATACAGTAATGACATATATACTTTCTCCTATATCTTTTACTCTTTTTCTTACCTTTCTTACCTTTTCCAGCTGGAGAGATCCCTTGCTTCATCAGTGTTGAGATCTCTGTGGGCACAGCAACTGCTTTGCCTTTTGATGTTTCCCCTTCCGGTGTGGACCTCTTACATAACACAATTGGTTCAGCATATCCAAGGCCTTGTGTACCGGGGTTCGCACTGTTCATGATCTCTTGGAGAGAGTAAGTCCCAGTACTCCATTTTCTGATGGTCATCTCTGCCTCTTCAAGCTTTGACTTAACCTTGGTGAGCTCCACATCACGTTGTGTGATCAACGCCTCTTGTTTTGACTGAACTTCCTTTAGATGTGTTACCTCAGCTGTTGCGGTCAGCAGATCTCTCGCTTGATATTTCCATTTGCACAACAGCTCATCATATAACCTTTTTAATCCTTGGATTACCATGACTGCATGGTCATCACATTCTTCACCATATACAGAGTCTATGTCATCCTTAACACTTCCTGTATCATCAACAGAAGCGTTTAAGCAAAACAATGTAGAGTAGTAGTTAGAATCATACCTTTTGGAGTAGGCTGGATCATCAACGTGTGGTTCTTGGGATGGAACAGTTGCGTGCAATGCAAGGTTCGCAAACATGGCTTCGTCCATATCTTCGAAGAATTCATGCTCATCATCATTCCACGACACCCAATAAGACTTACCCCGTTTTCGAAGTGTGTTGGCACACTGATTTGCAAAGTGTCCAAAGCCTTTACACTCATGGCACTGGATGCTGTCCAGTTTTGAAGAGTTATACCTAACTACTTCATTAGGAGCTTTCTTCGTGGGGGGTTGCCTCGCCTTATTTTTGTCTTTTGGAGGTTGATAGTACTCAAACCGTGGCCCATCTTTTTCCTTGGATTGATCTTTGGCTTGCTTGTAACCTATCACCATACGGTTAAACTTCCTAGTGATCATGGCAATATCTTCTTCGTCAAAGGTCTCCTCTTCTTCAGGTTCACTGGGGTCCATTTGTAACTTACTGCCCGATGTTGAGGAGCTTGATCCTGCAGTCAGAGCCATTGTCTTCTTCTTGGGAAAAGTCCATCTTGCCTCGTGATTCATCTCATATGTTTTTAAAGAATTCATGAGGTCCGTAAACTCTAGCGCATTTACACCTAGAACTGTTTCAATGGTTGTTACCTTCATATCAAACCTCGGTGGCAACGTTCGAAGTGCTTTGGAAACAAGCATCTTGTTGCTCAGTGGGTCTCCAAGATCTTGACACTTGTTAGCGATGTCAAGAATCCTTTTCATGTAGCTAGAGATGTCTTCATCTTCCTCCATCTTCATATCCTCGAATTGAGAGGTGAGGATACGTAGACGAGACTGCTTGACACTCTTGTCTCCTTCACAGTGTCTTTGTAGAATATCCCAAGCATCTTTTGCACACATACAGTTCTTGATTAATTTGAACATGTTTGTGTCGACAGCTGAGACTATGGCATTTAGTGCTCGATCATCAAGAGTGGCAGCTTCAATTTGTTCACGTGACCAGGCACTTTGGTCTATTGGAACACAATCGCCGTCAGCATCAGTTTGCTTTGGTGGTGACCACCCATTCTCCACAGAGATTCATGCTCGTCTATCAAGAGATTTGATATAAGAGCGAGTATGTGACTTCCAGTAAGAATAATTCGAACCATCCAGGATTGGAGGTCGAAATGCTCCAGTGCTGTTAGGATCCATCGTGTTAGAGTTGTGGTGACACCGTCAGGACCACACTCAATGTGTCGAGTGAAGGCTCTGATACCACTTGAAAGTGTATCACCTACTCTAAGTTAATGTTGCGGAAGCTAAATAAGAACACAAGAGATAATTTTGTGTAGGCTGTGTTAACAAACAACCTACACGGCAGCCTTACGGCCAAAAAGAATAATCAAAATAAGTGTTGTGTTGCTACAATGTTTCGGACCACACAACATCAACACTTCTCACTAAAATACTAAATGTGTGATCTTACAAGACTAGGATCACACTCACTAAACTACAAAATAAATCTGCAAAAAATGTATCTCTAAATAAAAACGATATCAATATATATAGAGATAACTCATGGGCTTGGACTTCATAGGATTGTAACTGCCAGCCCATGTCTTTCTTGAATCTCTCAACCGCTGTCGTGCTCCGCAAGAATCGCCTGGGCAGTTTGTGACCTCCGACAAACATGGAAACAGAACTCCACTAAAAACGTCAAACTCTCAACTGCCTTCCACTACTCGGTCTTCTCCTTATGACTCGGTCAACTAAGTTCTTCGTGCATTCTCACTCCTACACCAAGTCAACGTCCACTTGGCAACTCGGTGTTGAGCATAACAGCGAGATCAACATCTAACCTGTGAAGAACACAAAAACACACATGTTAGGTTCAACATAAGGAATAATAGAATAAAATACCTAACAAAGATGTTTGAAGAAAAGTATTATGTTTCGAAGAAAGAGAAAATATTTGAGCAAATGGTATTTTTGGAAGATGAAAAAGGCCGCTTATTACTATTCAAGTGAGTTAGTTTTAATACTAGGTAGGAGGTGGGATAACAATGTGCCTTCAACCTGCCTTTTAATACGAGCTCCTATTTTAACACCGGGCCAATGGGTTTAAAGCATTTGCTACCAAATGCAAGATGAAATAGGTTTATTTTTACCCAACTGTCCATAACTTGTGTACCAAATGGACCCTGAGTGGTTGACTTATAACAAATTTATGTATGTCGGCAGTCCACTGTAGTTATCGTGAGGGACAACGAGTTTGATTTCTTCTAACAGATCGTTTTCTTACGATCTGTCCATCGAGCTGTCTATCAAGTATTATTTTATTTGATACCAAATTAATACTTTGATTATACTTCTTCATTCTTGAGTCCATTTTGATATATGCAGCAACTTTGATTTGGGATAGATCGTTAGAAAACGATCTGCTTGTTGTAACAGCGGGCTGTGTGATTTGGGATATACGATCTATTTGTTCCAAGATCGTTTGCTCGAGATGGTTCAGGTCTTCATAGATCTTATACACAAGAACAGTTAATTCTATAGGACATATGGTTTTTCTAATCATCTGTTCTTTTACATTTGCAGTTGTTCAACCTATTCTAGAAAAACATAGATTGTTCCTAAAAGTTACTTTGAAACTTCAAACTTCTTTTTAGAATTGTGATATAATAAAATCTAATCTAGAATGAATGATATCTAAAACCATGACAAGTACTAAGCGACAGCGAGTTGTTGAATTTAGAGACAGATCATTATAAAAAAGATCTGCTCCTAACTCGAACTAACTGTCGATGGACAATGAAACTAAACTTGTCAATATGGTAATCAATATGTCCAGGATAGCTCATAAGAATAATACAGATTGTATAACTAACAATTTGCTCCTTTTATAGTCAAGTTGTTCCTTAAGAGATGATATTGATAACTTGGTTTTTAGAGATCTTGAAATAACTAAGTGTTGTTTCGAGAAATATCATCAAAACATAAACAAATTAGTGGGGTTCCCAATAATTTTCCCCTTTTTGAAGATGTCGAAACTACACTTTATGTGTTGAAACAACATATTGTGAAAGGCAGGCAGTTAATATGCAAGAGAAATAAAGCAATAAATAACACACATAAAAAAACATTGTCTGGATAAAGAGTTATTGTCATCAGGTTGTTTTTAGGAATATTAAACTTCCAACTTTCATTGATGATTGTAGCTGTTACAGATGGAAAGAATTAAAGTGAACAACTACTTGTGAATTACATATTACAAAAGTTTGAAAGTTAAATTAGCATCTTCATTGTGGTGGAGGTTGTTGTTGACGTTGGCGCTCAACTAGTTGTGCCCTCCTTCTCTCAATCAACTCTCTTTGCCTTAGCTCTGAAAGCAAATTATATCCAGCATATATCCCATTGAACACACGCTTGTAATATTTGTTTTCCACATCAATGGGATAGCCCCATGTGTTGAGAAGCTTGATTTAATTATGACATTCAGAATGTAAGTATGATTAATCTCTGTTGTTCCTGAAATTCTTGGAGGCACCATTATAGTTTTCTTTGGAGCAGTGAGATTAACATTTTGTTGGTCCCGGAAGAGCAAGGTTTGGTGTATGGGGGGGGAATACA